>OOFE01031498.1:23407-39667 GCA_900323365.1 Monocentris japonica | reverse complement strand
CTTTTTTTTAATTTTTTTTTTTTAAATTAAAATTTTTCACCATTTACCACAATCATTTTCCGTCCCACGGAGCAGTATTATTAGTGCTTATGTGACACTCACTAATGTTTAGTCACATTTGTGATACTATGTAAATAAGATTATTTTTGTAATATGCACCTTGTGTGGGTTTTGATGCACTAAAAACAGACATTACTTTCATAATTTATATTCAAACCGAAGGGTGAACGCCTGTGCTATTCATTTCCTGTCAGTATGACAGGAGGAGACGATCACGTGGACGGTAGCGAGATGCGACAGGTTCTCATAGTTACTGAGGACTCCTAACCAACTATCAACGTCTCCAGGTATCATGTTTGTATCCTGTCATTTCAGGTTAGTGCCCTGTGAAAAATATCCAAAATGTAGATTGAATAAGGTCGGAACTGTAACTAAATTGTTAGATATTCAATTATTATTAAGAAAATGCTTTGTGAATGCATGCAAGTGAATGTATAGAGTTTAACGGCAATGGCGTTTTCATTAATCACATTTGCCCTGAACACCATTTTATTTGATTTGATGTACAATATGTTACGATAATGTGCAAATATGTGTTTATGTTGTTAGTTGAAATATGTGTTAATGGAGATAGCTAGCCTATAGTAAGCCTATAGTTAATGTATGGTTAGTCTATAGTTAGCTTACAGTTGACCCAATGTTAGCTATGTTGTAAAGTTGCAGTGTGGTCTGCCTGTGTTTGCTGGATAGAGGAATAGATACTAGACTATATAATATAAACTGTCAAGAATACAGTGTCTTAAAGTGTCTGAAAGGCACAAGGTCAGTGTGTGTTTTATAACACAGGATATAGTCCAGGTTGTAGAAGGAAAGTATTATTTTTATGTAATTAATGTTCAACAACAGCATTAGTTGAATGTATTGAAGAGAATGTGTATGCATTTAATGATTTTACAAATGGACATATATATTTACAATGAGCTTAGACCTGTACAGTGAAAAGGCATTGTTAATAAATAGTTACTGAGGACTCCTAACCAGCTAACAATGTCTCCCGGGATCATCTTTGGATCCTGTCATTTCAGACAGAAAAATTAACTGTTACGTCTGGACCCATACCCTGGGACCCCTAACACTTACATGTCCTTGCAGGACGTGAAGATGTTCTCCACCAGCTCCACGTCGTTGAGCATCAGGGCCAGTCGCAGGGCCTCTGGGTAACGGTTGAACTTCCTGAAAATGTTCAGGGCGCATTTCAACAGTGCCGAGTTTTCTGGCTCAGGAACGTAACTCACACAGCTGGAGAAGAGAGGCAGAGAGATGTCAGAGGATGTGAGAGAAGCCACACTGCATAGTAGTTTGGACTGTATACAATCTGCTTATTAAAAAAAAAAAAAAAAAAAAAAAAAAAAAGGGTGTATATTTTCTGAGTAGCAACCCTCAGCAATGGCAATCAAGTTTTATTAAGAGGCCATAGAGCACATTCCTCATGTGAGCAACAGCGCAAAACCTGAACGTACCTGGTGAGGTAGAGGCAGACCTTGGCATAGGCGTTTTCGTCAATGTAGTCCTCCAACATGTCCAGCCTCTCGATCTCCATCAGCAGATCGCAGGCCTCATGCTCGGCGTTGTGCGCCATGTTGTAGGGCACGATCTCCTTTACCAGCTTCAGCAGTGTTTCCTGCTGGGTCTTGTCATTCTCCTCCACCTCCTGCCACTCCTTGGCCACTTCACCCGCCAGATGCCTGGGAGGAGACAGACAGAAGAAAATGTAAGCCTATGAAGATGGGTTAGAGAATTTTCTGATTTTGATTGCAAGAAAAATCCCGCCTTGGATTACAGTTAGAGATCATCAATTTGTGATGTTCAATGCATTCCACAAGCTATTTTGTGATCAAGTGTTGCAATTAAAAGGCCCCTACATGTGTTGGTGGTTGACCAAGCTGAGCCACACCGCGTCCTACCTGACGTATTCATGTCCCCAGGAGGCCAGCTCCTCCTGGGAGCCCAGCAGACGGTACTTCAGACACTCCCTCTCGCCGCTCATGGTCATGGCCAACACTGACACCACGTCAGCGCAGAAATGCTGCAAAACACAAGCAACAGGATCAGCAATATACCAAGCATGCGCACTAAACACATCCAAACTCAAAGTTGACAGGAAGAAAAAACTATGAAAGAAGCTCCTTTCTACAGTTTGACTTTAGTCAATTTGTTGAACTTGCCTATTATCTTATTCATGGCTTTTACTTTGCGTCTCTAGTGGAGATAGGACTACCATGCACATCATTATGTTCTCCTCTGTGGCTCAGGGAATCAAGTCAAGTTTAAAATTTGTACACAGGAATACTTTCACTGCTCACACGTCCCCTTTGCATCTTTCTCATATTGCGGCTCTGTTGGAGCCTCCCTTGCCCATGGAGCCTACCTTGTTCTCCCCAGGGGCCATGCCATCGTAAATCTCTTTGAGTTTGGCATAGTGTGGGCGCAGGAATTTGAGGGGCTTGGGCACTGAGGTCATGGAGGTGGTGGAAGAGCGGATCTGTCTACGCAGCTCCTCCAATGCAGGACGGTAAAGATCTGTGTTCGTCTCCTGCCAATGCGTGAGAAAAGTTGGAACAAGGGTTGATTTGCACACATGAATGTCAACCCTGCACAGCAACAATTCACCATGTTTCATATTATAATAATAGTACAGTAATAATAGTACAGTAAAAGTGCCATATTTTCAGCAATACTCGAGTACAGTTGTTGTAATCGTTATAGATGTTTTTGCAATACTTACACTCAATCTTTCCACCATTAGTTCCAAATCCTCTTGTAACTGTTTGTCTTCCTCAGACTGAAAGGTAGAGAGGAAAGAAAAGAATATCATCATTAGTTACTGATCAAAAATAAAAGTTAAGATGCAAAACCAAGGATTTCTTTATCTGGACTGCCAAAAGGCCTAAATATTGGTAGAGGGAGGAGGAAGGCCATGATTAGTTGTCATCAAGATGTCAACAATTGGTGATGCTGGCAGTAGTGGTTGTGATAATGATTTGTGTTATGCTGCTTGTCTGAAACTGCATCGACACGTTTCAGGGGCTTTTCACTTGCTGTGAAACAAATTGCCTACTGGGACAAATGAAGCTTAAACTTGCGCTTGGCCAAACAGCAGCTGCATGATGACATTCCAGCAGCTGAGTTGGTCACGGAGTTGCTAGCCACTCTTAAAGGTAGCCCCAATACCTTCTGTGCTTTCTTGAATGGAGAACATCACACCAAACTCCATTCAAATCTCTGCCAGTTTAATGTGGCCTTGCTTATCGGAAAACATACATACCTGTAAGAGCATAACTTAAGACCTTTTCCAAATTGATAAGGCCTTCTGGTAAATTCAGTATACACTTGATCCACCATACACTCCTTTCAATAAAACAATTCCACTTTTAGAATGGCTTCACACTGCTTGCTTCTGCCCTCCACTGTGCATTTTCGTGGAGGATGATGTTGCACCTGTATTTCAGTAACTGCTGCTTCGTGGATTATATATATATTCCATTGGTAATTTCAGCATATATAGTCAGCATATTCAACAATTGAAAAAGGTTTTAAGTCATGCTCTACCAGGTATGTGCCTTTGTCCTTAAGTAGGGCAGCATTCAAATGCCAGTGTTTTTAAGTGTGGTTACAAGAAGTAAGGGCACATATCGGGGCTAGCCAGAAAGTAACAATAGAATACTTTGACACCACATTCATGTATATATAATGTTAGCTAGATAGCAATCAAGCTAAATTACGATACCAGACTGTTATAATGAAGTGTGGTGTGGGAACTTTAAGTAACTCAACGTTACCTAGCTGCTGTGTCATACTTTGGCCAACATTATCTATGGCTAAATGAATGCGCTAGCATGAGCAAGGCTAGCTAACTTTAGATGACAGCAACGGCAGCAGCGGCACAACTGAACTAACTAGCTTACCGGCTAGCGGTAGCGAGCTAGCTAGCGTGGATTACTGGTAGCTGACTGGAGGAGTTGAGTTGCAGGACTTCAAAATACAACAACGCATTATTAGGTTAGACTGGATGGACTTCAATAAGACCCCACAGGTTAAATAGTTTCGAAGTAAATGGAAGTCCATCAGTTGTCTGTCTTAAATGTCAATGCCTTCGGCCTGCTCACCCATGTTGTCAAAGCAGCAGTGACTCAGGCAAAAAAACACCGCTGGATTCTCTAGCAGTTATCACTGAGAAAATCACCCAAATTTACCAGTTCTTGCTCCTCTTTCTTTTCCTTATCCTTCCCTGATGGCTGCTGGCCCTTCTCCTTGGCCTTCTCCTTGTCCTTGTCCTTCTCCTCTGTCTTTTCGGGTTGCTTTTTCTCTTTGTTTTTTGCCTCCTCCATAGTTGCGATTCTATGAACTATCGGCTAGCAATAGGAACTGAAGAGTACTGGAAAGGAACCGCTTCTTCTTCATTAGTGGTTGCAGTTTTGCGTTGTCGTTGCCGCCCCCTACTGGTTGGCTGTTGGTGGGGTGTTTTGAAGTACCGATAGATGGCACTAGCTTCACACTTAATGATGCATTCAAGTCAGATGGGGAAAAACTTTACGGTTAAAGCAATGACTTGGAAGTGTTCACTAATTTAAACTGGTTCGAAGCCGTCTGGACGCCATGAATGAACTTTCTGTATCCTTTGCTTACTCTCGATCAGCTTTTTCACACTTTACACTCACCCGCTGAGTAAGTGACACATTTGAGTTCATATTTTACAGCAAACCGAACATTGCAATGTCACCCACAAACAAAAACAATCCAACATGTAGATGTGTCCTCCTATGGCATTTTAGGAGTTGTGATTACAAAATGACGGATGTGATCAAAATCCTTAATTGTACTCAATTTATTTCAAATTAATATAGCATTCCCTGCTGGACTAAGGGCGTTTCTCTGTTGGTGACGTCAGAATACGGGATGTGGGTGTAGAGAAATCGGGGTCTACCACCAAACCCCGAGTTCACAAGTAGTATTTACCATATGACTGGTATTTTTAGTAAGAAGCTCGTATCTATCGTTTTTTCCATAGGCCTTGGACGCAGCAGAACTAGTCACATGACCATATGGAAATAAATCACATGCCTCTGTTTCCTTATTAGTCAAAAATGGCTTTTCAAATGAGCGGAGTATGTCTTTTCTGCAAACTAACGGCATTTGTCCTGTTTTCTCTCTGTGTTCCCAGTGAGGGACGCTATAAGGGATTTAGGAAATTTGATCAAGTGCAGGTTGCTGGTCTAAGAGCTGTGTTTGAGGAGCAGTGGTTCACTCAGAAGCTGGATCACTTCAATGGTGCAGACAGCCGAGTATGGAAGCAAGTAAGTTTGTGTGTTTCAATCATGTCAATATGAAAGTCAATATGAAAATGTAAACGCAATAATATGATTTGCATTGTCATGTACTGGTATGCACATTTGCTGACAATATTAAACTGTTAATGAAAAAGTCATACCCCGCTTTATGGGCAACAACATTGAAATGTTAATTCAAATTTGAAAGTTCTAATGCAATCAAATCATTACAAAATGCAATGTGATTGCGTTAACATTTTCATGGTCTACCGACCTGTCAGTCATTCTCTGAAGGCGGGACCATGTTTCACGCGCAGTTTCCCTAATTTAATGATGTTTGCTGTCACAATATAGTAGTCATACAATAGTACAATATCCCTTAACACAGGGGTTCTTAACCTTTTTGTAAGTGCGACCCCCTTAAAATGTGATGTGGTGTAGGCTAACAATGCATGGCAACATTCACGCAATGTCAAATAACAGATTCTGATTTTAAACTTATCGACATAAACAGTTTTTTTTTTTTTAAAGCTTTGTGGTTAAGAAAAACTGTCAGCAAAATCCCAGCATTGTTCAATTTCAACGCAGTGTCATTTAGAGTGTCAATCACAACAACAGCTCTAGTTCCGGTTGGCACGTGAAACATCGTCGCGCCTTCAGAGAATGACTGACAGGTCGGTAGACCATGAAAATGTTAATGCCATCGCTTTGCATTTTCATCAAGTTAGGGAAACGGCTTCAGAGTGAGGAAATTTAATTGCAAAGGGGGGGCGCTGCTTCTCACTTTTTACATTTGAGCGAACCGTCGAATTTTGTTAACCACAAAGCGGGACAATTAATTGAAAGTGCACTATCAAAGGGCATTAACATTTTCAAATCGTGATAGCTCCACCATACCAAGGTAAGAGTAAATTATTGAATTTCAATTTCAATTATGAGTTTTAATTGATTGCATTTGAATTTTGTTAACCATAAAACAAGTGAAATTGCCTGTCTGTCTGTCAGCCCTAGAGTAACCCCGCTCTCTCTCGTCCTTTTCTCTCAGAGGTACTTTGTGAACGACGTCTTCTACAAGCCCGGCGGTCCGGTGTTTCTGATGATAGGTGGAGAGGGCCCGGCCAACCCAGCCTGGATGCAGTACGGCACCTGGCTCACCTACGCAGAGAAACTGGGAGCCCTTTGCCTGATGCTGGAGCACCGCTTCTACGGAAAGAGTCACCCCACAGTGTACGTCTGACGTTGTCGATCCTCCAATTCAGGACGTAGACGTCTCAGACACCGACTCTCCAAACACGTGAACCAGGTGCCTTAACATGGCAATTTCCTGGTGTGGTGTCCTGTCATTGGGCGGCAGGGTGACCTAGTGGTTAGAGATGCCAGATGACTGGGTTCAAGCCCTGAGACTACAAGCATTGACCCCGTCGACCCCCGTTAGTTTTAGCCTTGGCTGTGGCACAAGCAAAGAGAACACCATTTTTATATACAGTAGTTGTCTCTGGTGTGGCTGTAACACCACCAGATGGCAGCCCTACATTCAGAGGAGGATGGTCCTGCCGACAACCCAGTCTGTTAGACGTTCTCATCCCGCAGAAGGGGTGAATTTATGCTGCATTCACGTCTCATGGGAATAACCGCTGGCAACATGACAGTTAAAAGCAACAACTTGAAGTGTTCAGGCGTGATTGAAGTTCTCTGTAGACTTTGGTTGGTCTTGTAACGGTATTTTCAAAGAGGAAGTTCATATCTAATGTCTTTCCCGTATGACTTGAATGCAGCATTAGGCCCCTGAAGCAATGCACAATCCTGACAGCATGTATACATGTACTGAACGTCTACTGAATGCTACAACATTATATAAATCAGACTTCCCGCTTCTCTCCCTGCAGTGACCTGAGCACAGACAACCTGCGTTTCCTCAGTAGCCGCCAGGCTTTGGCCGACTTGGCTCACTTCCGTACTGTCACGGCGGAGACTCGGGGGCTGACCAAGAGGACGTGGGTGGCGTTCGGCGGGTCATATCCAGGTTCTCTTGCCGCTTGGTTCAGACTGAAATACCCTCACCTGGTCCATGCCTCTGTGGCCACCAGCGCACCCGTTCGTGCTACAGTCAACTTCCCAGGTATGACGACTGAAATTCCAACAGGTGGAGAGTTTTGGTGGGCTCAGGAAGAAGCAGTTTAGTGTTTTGGATTGGCCAAGTCAACGTCCTGACCTAAATCCAACTGAGATGCTGTCAGGACCTGAAGCGTCTGTTCATGTGAGACCTCAAACCTCACTGAGTTGGTCAAGTTCTGGAAGGAGGAGTGGGACAAAGTCCCTCCAGGAAGATGAAGAGACTGATCAGTGGCTCTAGGAGACGTTTACGCCAAGTCATCGATATTTTCATTATTTTTTATTTTCATTTTCATTTTGAGGTCTAGATAAAGGTTTTATAAGGTCGGTCCTTCCTCTATAACATAAAATAATGACCACCCCCTGTAGGGTTCACAAACTTTCAAGCATGACTGTATACTATGATCTCATGTATTGCATCTTTTAAGACTGTTTCACAGGTAAATTCAGCTTTACATATAATCCACCAAGCAGCACTTATTTAGTAACATTTATACAGCCTCAAACAGTGGCCGCAACTCCCTAGCATTCCCGAAGCATTCAAAATGTACTCTAGTACCATTTCTCCAGTATTGTGCAGTGTGCTGGAGGAAAGACTCCCAGACAGATGAAAGATTAGGAAGGCCTCATGCTCTATCAGTATCTGTGTCTGTGTTGTGCTTGGCTTGGGCCATTGTTTTCCTCAGGAAGACTGGAACCAAGGCCAGAGTGGCTTTGAACATGGACCTGCGCTGGTTCCGCCCACACAGCGATGCTATCTTGAAGACACTGTCACACATATATACAAATGTGCACACACACAGACACACAGACTTTGGCCACATTCCCATTGACGCTTGGGGAAAAGATCAGAGACAAACACTGAATACTGTACATGGTGTATTGACGTCAGGTATCCTTTTTTTTCCCACCCCACTGCATCGCAAATGTATTATTTCCCAAAACAGCATTGCGGTTAGTCAGCATTATTACCAGTAAGTGCTTGGCCTTCCCTCACATGTGGACATATTCCAGGTTTTTGTAATGTCCAGTTCCTCCCCTCTTAGCCTGCTTTTAGAGTGTCTTAGACGGGTGAAATTTACAGTTTGTTTGAGACTCATTTCATTCTCAACCTGACCGAAAGCTGTTTAAATACACACACGTTCTCCAGTACTTGCACGGATAATCATGAACTTGCTCCTCACATTGTCTTGAAGACTAAGCGGTGCTTTTGCATCGCCTGAAAATAGCCTTGTATGTTTTCCCAGAGTTTTTGTCTATTATTCAGGTCTTTTTATAGCAGCCCCAGGTTTAAGTGTCCACTCCCTCCCTCTGTCTCTCTTGTTTTTGCCAGAGTACTTGGAGGTAGTGTGGCGTTCGCTGGCCTCAGAAAACCCGGAGTGCCCCCTACTGGTGAAAAAGGCTTCCGACACTCTTCTGGAGCGTCTCAAAGATCCCAAGACCTATGACAACATCACCAAAGACTTCAAGTACAGTAACCATACCGCTCTATCATGTCATTTACTGAAAATTATGATTTGACTGAGACCTGTAATGATGTGCTTCATCCCAAAAGTTCCCAAAGTAGGAAAGAATGGAAAGATCTCTTTCAAATAGCAGCTAAGTGAACACAAAAATGTCAGTCTCAGCCAGCTTTTGGAGATCTGAATGCTCTGGGAAGGACGTGAGAACAGCTATAAAAAATGATATGATATGGGTTTTCTCTTGGATTAACTAGGGGAACGCCATCCCACAAACATCACTCTGACTCGGATCAGAGTGAAAGTAACTGTGCTTAGCCACTCTGTTGCATGGCCATTTCATACATATTATGTCTGAGCTCTATTTTATCCCAGCCTTTGGTGGGATTATAGCGCTACTCTTTAGCTCATTACATGTGCCACTGTAATTCTTCATTTTCAATTGTTGGGATTTGAATTCCCTAAAAAGCCCTCACAACTATACTGTTTTTTCTTCATTTTCATCCATAAAGTGGATTTATTGACCACAATATATCTGCAGGGCGTTGACAGGGTTTTTGATGAATGAAACTGACTCACCGATTACTTCACTAGCTACTGAGACTTTTGGCTTTCAAAATAAAATTCACTTTCTGGCCCATACACTGTTTTGTGGAAAAAAACTCCCTACCTACTTGCATTTTCAACTGTTCAACGATGGAGGATGGTGCTACAAAGGCCAAAAAGCCTCGTTCTCAAGTCAAAAAAAGCAAATTGTTACCTCTTCACCAGACGTTCTGTTCTGTTCTCTGCTCTAATTAGCTAGCTTATCTTTTCCATTGTAAAAATGTGAGTTTATTGTTTATGCCAATTACAGGCCACTGTAGATCAAGGGGATGACATGGGGGGCGGGGGCTGTACCAGAGACTTGTGTAGGAGGTGAGGCTCTATCGATTAATTCCTACTAGTTGCCAATAGAGGTCGATAAAGGTCATAGTGGGGCATTTTTTGCTTTTTTTATTTTGATAGTCTTTCCTGTCTCTCTCTACTGACTAAGTGAGAGAGGAGGGATGACATGCGACATAGGTCCCGGGCCAGCTTCAAACCCAGGATGTAGCGGTTATGTGGCATGTGCCTTAGACCACTGAGGCGCCAGGACCGGATCTCAAAATGCAACGTATCAAATTCTCCTGCGCAACCAGCAGCACTGTTCTCAAATAATGAGCAGTCCTGCACGAAACAACACAGTTGGATCTGAACAGGAGTGGGGTGAGACCAAGAGCAGGTGGAGCGGAGTGATTTCTGGCGGTATGGTATGAGAGGGTTCAGAGAGCAGCGGGGGTTGTTTTGGGTCCTGGTTTGAGTCGGGTCCAGTTACAGTGCCATCGTCCTCCTGGACCTTTTTGCACCGAGCTCAGGACTTTGGAATGTCAGACCTGCTCTAAATGAGGGTTAGACCGATATCTTTGCTGATATATGGGGCCCAATATTGACCTTTTATTAAAAATTGTACACCGGCCAGTCATTGTCGTCCACCTCCTATATAATGGATAGGCAGTTTGTTTGATCGCGTCTTTATTGTACAAGTGATCAGTACTACACTGATTGTCTATGGGAAGGTTTTAACCTGAATTGATTCTAATGCAGCATTTTGATTGGATTCCACACTCAATTGTTATGTTGTTATTATTGTTATCATCATCATACTAGGTTTCAATGGAGAGTTTTGAGTGTCCCATGGTCTAAATGCTGATTCAGAGGCTTTTCCGCCCTGCTAAGAATACAATTAGTTTTTTGTGGCATGAAAATGGTCAAATATAAAGATATTGATTATCAGCTATTGGACGCTTCAATCCAAAAAATATGGGTGTCAGCCTTCAAAAAGTATTGGTGAAATCCCAGTCTGAATGCTATCACACCCTTCCATCTGAAAGGAAAAAGTGCTCTGCATAGACAAAACAATCTCTCGCCACTATTTCTCATCATCATCATCTTTGCTTCTAATTTCTCTTAACTCGTTTTATTTTCTGCTCACCACCAAGTCTGCACCAGGTCTGCAATCATTACGTGCCGTCTCCTTTGGTATTTTCTATTTGCTTGTTCTAGGTTGTTATAGTGACTCTAAGGTCAGTTTATATTGTGAAGGAGCAGGTTCAATGTCTTTTATTAGTCTGGCCAGTCTAACCCGGAGCTAATAATGTCATGGTGAGACACTAAAGCTTTGTCTTTGTATCCACGATGCCCTCACCACATTTGAGATCTTTTATTTTAGCCTCTCACATACACAGGGCCATGCAGACATGCCCTCATGCAGACACACACACACACACAGAGACACACACAGGTCTAAGCCTGTCCAGTTTCCAAACCACAATGCCTCAGAGACACAAGACTTGCGTCATGATTTCATCCTGGGCAACACACACACACACACACACACACACACACACACACAAATGGGTCTCTTCTTAAATCAACATGTGACGTCATCTGCAGTGTACTAAATTACCAGAGCGTCTGAGAGAAGAATCTATATTGAGGAAGCTGGGAGTTAACAATGACACAACCACTCCTGTCTCTCTCTCTCTCACACACACACACACACACACACACCTCATGCTTGGGGTCAGCAGTTAAACACAGTCAAACTAACAAACAACCACAATGTGTCTCCATTCCCTCTTGGACAATGCACCTCATCCTAATTACTGTCAACGTGACAAATGACACCAGGCAACACGCATGTGTGGGTGGGTGTGCACATGCCTGTATGTGTGTGTGCTTTTATTTGCACTCCTATATTTTATACTCTTTGGGCCTTTTTTTTTTGTCCACCTGCCATAGTGGTGGTTTCCGTTGGAAGAAAGCCTCTGAACGCTGGCTGGTCCGCTGCAAAAGTGGTAGTAGAAGTAGTAGAAGCTAGTGTTGATATCCCAGCCTGGCTGCTGGTGCTGAACGGTCAGTGAAAACGCCACACTGGCATGCTGTGGTCAGTTGATTTGAATGAGGAAAAGAGAAGATGTGACAGGCAGTACTGTACAATAACCAAACCCTTCCTGTTCTCACTCTGTCTTCTCCTCTACTCCCTTCTTCTCTGCTGCCATCCCTCACCTCCTCTTCTCCCATGTCATCCATCCTCCCCTTCTCCTGTTCTCCCCTCCTCTCCTTTCCTTCTTCCTCCCTCCCTCCTTTCCTCCCATATCGCCTCGCCTCGCCTCCTCTCCTCAATGTCCCCTTTCTTTCTGTCCCCCATGTCCCCTCCTCCAACTTACCTTCCTCCCTCTCTCCTCCTCCTCCTCTAGCCTTTGCTCCAAGCTGCAACTCCAGACTGAGATGGACTCTGCCTACCTCCTGGAGACGCTGGCCAGCAGCTTTATGGATGTGGTCCAGTACAATGAAGACAACAGGGAGTTTGAGGTGAGAGAGATTACAGAGGCAAGTCAAATGTCAGATATACAGTTCAGGTGGAACCGGAAGACTCTCATAACGGTTGACCCCTAGTAGCTTTTGAAGACTAATCTTGATATTTTTGGATTGAAGCTGCCAACAGCTTCAATGTCATAATGGAGTAAAAAGAAAAACATTTGGCCATTTGGATTTAACATCATCCTGTTAAATCCATCATGTCTTTGCCTCCATCAGGGATACAGGCACAATACATCATAAAGCCTACATACACAATAGGAAAATCCAACATGGCCATATAGTTGACAATATATCTAGTTACAGCATATCTGGCAACAAGCATATAAGGCAACGACCACCTAAGACATAAACCTAAATGATTGCCAGTGTCGAAGTCAGAGAAAAGGCGAGTGGAAGCTGTTTGTGGGGAGGGGTTGACCTAGTAGCTCCCATTCTTGGTTGAGTGGAAGGCAGTGTTGAGGTGAGGGAGGGTTGCAGACAGCCCAGGTAGCGTATTGAAACATAATAAACCCCCCATTGTGCTGCAGCAGGAGGCCCAGGGATGCCGCCTCCAAAAGGAGTCTCCAGGGTTTTACCCGGGGCCGGTGGTTTGCTTAGCTGGTCTGTATCTCTACACTCTTTGCTTGTGACTCAGCAAAGAGTGGACCGAGTGACTAGAGTGTGCGTGATTGGATTTGAGTAACGGCAAATATACACGCTTTTCTTGATGTAGTGTCCATTCTTGCAATCAAAGTGGACCATTTGTGGCATTTTGCTGGAAGCTTGTATGAGCCTACTTATCGCCACCAATTGATACAAAGCATTGACCTGCCACATGACCGGTCGAAGCCTGAAACTATTGTTCAGCCCTCTCATTTTTGGAAGAAGGAGAGAAGCTTGAGATTCTCTGGTGAAATGCCTCCTTGGATGTCCTTTAGCAAGGCAAACCGAAAAAGTGGTACATATGAAAGAACGAACACACACCCAAAGCCTGACTCCTGTAGAGGTGCTCGGCTCTCGCACCGTAATAATTGAATAATTGAGTGTGGACTCTGATCAAAATGTTGCAGTAGAATCGATTCAGGCTGATGGAGATGCAGATGGCATTGACTGATACCTGATTTTCAATGCAAGGCCAGAATCGGTCCGGTTTATCGGTCTAAACCTAGTGGGGAAGAGGGAGCTTGTAAGACAGTGGAAGTCCCTCTTGTGGTGACACTTTGCTTCAGTGCGCACAAAATTCCTCTCCCTTTTTTCCCCCCTTTCTCATTATCTGTCACATCTATCTGTCACTCTTCTCCTTCCGTCTTGGTGCCTTTATTCACCAGTTACCCCCTCCTTCCCCTTTTCTCCTCTCCGCTTTATCCCATTCCCTCTCTATCCCCCTGTTGCCTTGAGGAGACGTGAGTCCGGTTACCAATAAGCTGATGTGAAAAAGCAACAAAAGACTCTTTGGTCTCTCTGGTTTCCTGTCGCCCCAGGCTAAAAAGACGCTTATAAAAGAACCAAGAGGAGCAGTGGGCCACAGCACTACCAGACAAACACAGCCAGCAGCTGCCTCTCTGGGCCAAAGGGCTGGGTATAGCACAAACTACCAGGTTTTAGGTACCATGGAGGAATTTGGATAAGAACTAGGAGTGAGGTGTAACCCAATCAGAAGAATCAAATCTAGGATCTAGGGCTCCACGGTCGAAGGGTTTGCTATGGAGTGCTTTATAAAAGGGAAGGAAATTATGCAACGCTACAGCTTGTGGGACAAGTAGCAGCAGTTGCTCTTTTTACCCAGAATAGAAGATGCACAGAGATGCAGTGGGATAGTAGTCATGGGTCATTGATCGGTAACAGGGCTTTAGTTCCGTATGTAAGAACAACTGCCACCATCATTCCAAGAACACTGTTCCGTTTCAAGTTTATACTGGGAGCCTTGAAGTACAATCACATTGGTTTGCTGAAGGCCACTGAGCAGCTCTAGTGCCTTGCTGAAGGGCACGTTGTTGGTGGTTGTTGAGCCCTCTAATTTTTGGGCTGCGACGATAGTTTCTATGAACATGAAGTTAAGAACTTGTGCAACAGGTTAAGCAAAAGGTATTGTAAATAAAGATGAGGTGTAATTTAACACCGTGTGATGCATTGTGAAAAATGTTGTGTGCATATGTGTAGACAGTGTTGTGGTTGTCAGGGCGTTGTTAAATTGACCTTTGTTCCAATAGAAGATGTAGGAATTTGCAGCACTCCAATTTTGCTCAAGGACACTCACAGATGACTGGAACTGAACCTTTTGACCATCCGGTTACCGGGTGTTCTCTCCGGTGTTTGGGTCATTACTCCAAAAATACTAATCTTTTCCTTGTTACATGTGAATCATTTCAAGGGGGAAAGCAGTAAATTGTTACACTACTCGTTCTAGTCCTTTTCTGTTTCCATCCCCAGAATTGGCGATTGTGTCCCCTTCAGAAAGTAGGATAACTCAATCGCCTCATCTTTGCGCTTCGATGTGAATGATCATGGATATGTCCAATGTTGATGTCCATAGTCATAGTGGGTTACTAAGTAATGTGTTACCACCCAACCCTGGTTCTCTCTAATAACCAGGCTACCCTGATGCCCAGTGATCCTGTAACCGTTAACAGCTGAAAGTCATTCCTATTTATTATTTTAATCATTCATCTCATGGAAATGGCATCGCTGAATTAAGCCTGGCCCTGCTGTGCTCCGATGCAGGGTGGGGTGGGCACCAACATCACCATCAAGGTGCTGTGTGGTGTGATGAGTGACTCCTTGCTGGGGGAGCCTTACGCCCGCTATGCTGCCGTGGCCCGCCTAATGATGGACACCTTCTCCATGAAGTGCCTGGACGCCAGTTACACCAACTACCTGAGAGAAATGACCAATACGTCCTGGGACGGGCCAGCTGCAGGGGGAGGTGTGTATGGTGGTGTTGGGGTGGGTGGTGTTTTTGTGTATGTGTGTCTGGTTTAAATATAATTTTAGTGGCCACTGTTTATAAAGGAAAATCATTTTAACATGGTTGAGTAACAGCTGTTAGTGACGTACCTAAAACGTCAGTCAAACATCAGTCGGTCAGTCATGCAGACTCAAAGAGCAAGGTCTTCTTTCTAGACTCACCATTTTGCACGAACATTCAACAATCATACAGGGAGAAATCCATTGTAGAGGAGATAACAGAGATAACTTCTCCAATGACAGTAGCCTCAGTAGTCCAGAATGCAATGTAGCCATAAGACATGTTGCCTATTGAGTAAAGGGCGTGATCATCGACCTGTATAAACCACAGCTTGGATGATCGCACTTTCAAGCTATTTATATGGCTCTACACCCACCTGTGATTGAAAGCAACAAGTTCGCACTCCTACTCTGGGGGGGTTGTTGAAAGGCATTCTGGGAAATGTAGGAAAATCACTAACTGAAGTAGAAGCAGATGAAGCAGGTTGAGGGAAACTGGGTAAACCAAAAAGGAAAATGACCACACTTGAATGACCGCACTGAATGTTTAGTTAGCAACTTTGTATGTTCAACCAAAATTCGGTTCTCTATTTTCCATGTTTTGTCCTTGCCCTGGGCTGCGGTTCCAGTTCCCAGCGTCAGTTTCATAAGTGGGAGGGTTAGTGGGGATCACTGGGACAGGAAGTGGTCTCTTAAAAAGCCACTGGGGCACGTCCGTATAAATTGTCCCCCCTCCCCTCCCCTCCCCTCCGGGTGGATTTCAGTTCCACTCTTTTCCTTTCTTTGTCTGACTTAAAGGGGGGGAAAAAGAAAAGTAAAGACATTTGAGGGGAAAAGCTATTTCAGATTCATTGTCAGCCTGACCTCTCTTATGTTGTCAAGGTCTTTATTTTTATGAGCCAACTGATTTTGCTGACCATGAGTAAAGTGTGTCTGTGTGTGTCTGTGTGTGTCTGTGTGTGTCTGTGTGTGTGTCCAGGGAGACAGTGGGTGTACCAGACCTGCACTGAATT
>OOFE01031498.1:10641-23380 GCA_900323365.1 Monocentris japonica | reverse complement strand
CTACCAGAGCACCGATTCACCCAACCAGCCCTTCGGTGGCTTCCCTCTCCCGTGAGTACATTGCATGGATTGATTAATGGATGCATTTCAATAATATGCCATGATTCAGGTTTGACAGTTGTGGTTTTTTTGAAGGTTGATACTGATACCGATATATTTTTGGAAACTCATGCATACTGGAATCAGATCAAAATGTCACATTGGAATCAATTCAGGTTACGACAGGTTAAGGTTTAGACAACCAGTGTAGTATTGATCAATTGTACAGTAAATATGTAATCAACCAAATCATATCCATCATATCAGAGGTGGACGACACTGACTGGCCAGTATCTGATTTTTCTAAAATGTCGATAAGCGTTCTTTAATAAATAATTAATATCAGCCTGATACATCAGAAAAACCCATATATCAGTTTAACCCTATGATTACCCATAGTGCCCTCCTTACCCTAGGAACCCTTTTTCTGCTTCTTGTTCTTGCAAACATTCAATCCTTGTCTCTCTAATTTCACCAGAGCCTGTATTGGTAATCTGTGTTTTCCCGTCCAGGTATCAAGTCAAACAGTGTGCACAATTCTACAATATCAGCGCTGAGACACTGGCGGAGGCCGTGGCCCAGACCAATGAGTACTACGGCGGCTATGACATCCACTCCACCAGAATAGTATTCCCCAACGGGTCCATCGACCCCTGGCACGCCCTGGGGATCACCCGTGACATCACACCCGACCTCCCCGCCGTCTTCATCAAAGGTGAGAAAGAAATTGTGTATATACAGGGTTAGAAAAAGTACCAAAATGTCTTATTCAAGCAGAAGTTCTGTTACTTTGAAATTTTAAAAATTATTTTTTTGGCATTTTGCCTTTATTTGACAGTCAGTAGAGAGAGACAGGAAGGATCAGGTGAGAGAGGAGGGATGACATGTGACATGGGTCCTGGGCTGGATTCGAACCCAGGATGTTATGTGGTATGCGCCTTAGACCACTGAGCCCCTGAAATCTTAATTAAGTAAAATTGTGAGTGTGAAAATCTACTTCTATAAACTCAATAAATATGCATTCACAGTAAAGGTTACTGAGATACTTGAAACAGACGTTGTTACAAATGAATGCATAAAGAAAAGGAGAAAGGACTGAGTGTGATATTGTATTGCATTCGAGAAATAAGATTCTGAAATTCTTGTCATTATTCAGTCTGTGACTAAAAAACTAGCTCGCTAGCTAGCCAACAACCAGGTTAAGCTCCGAAACAGCAGTGAGCGAGCTAGCGCCTTGGCTATCTCTACAGAAAGTTAAGGGTAGCGTCTTCAAAAATAGTTACCTGTCGCTGCCACTGGGGGCCACCAAAGACAGATTACAGAAATTACAAAAAGTTACATAATGCAGCTTTAACTGAAGACTGCATATGCTTTTTTTTATTTATTTTTTTTATTTTGTGGCTGCTTTACTTTTCAAGTCTACATGTAATGTGAAAAAAAATGCCAAGAAACTATTTCATAATCGAACAAGGGCTGGCTTGTTCACCCACAAATTTTATTAGGTAATAATTGCTATTGTACAACAAATAAATTGTACACCTCTCTCTTTTACCGTCTTTCCCTCCCTTCCCCTCTCTCCATCTATCTGACTCTGATCCAGGAACAGCCCACTGTGCCAACATGTACCCTGCTAGAAGCCAGGATCCTTCCCAGCTTGCCCTGGCCCGGGACCATGTCTTCTTACTCCTCCAGCAGTGGCTGAAGCAATGACTGATGGCTGGACTGGTCAATCAGTGGCACTGAAAAGCAAAATTGATTACTGTTCTGTCCAATCAATGACATTGGAATGTGTTTTTTTGTTTGTTTGTTTTTTTTACTGCCATGGTTGTGGCTCCTTGAAAAGGCACTTGAAAAGGTTTATATGGTATCATTCACAGGTCTGAAGTTGAGGTACTTTTTTTGTGTGAGGCAATTTTGAACTGATTAATAAAAGTGTTTTTTATGACTTTAGAACTTCTGGCTTCTGCATTTTTAGTAGAGCTCTGAGTTTATATTTTAAAGTGAAAGTGCACTTATTTTGAACTATTTTCACTTTCTAGCATGTTTAGGTCTAAATGAGTTCAGTCGGTCTCTGATTTTCAGCTGCTCTGGGATCTGTATTCACCACAAGCATTCAGGCTATTTTTCCAACTAGCTAACAATAAATGCAGACAGGTAAAAACATATTTATTAAAAAAATAAGACTATGGAAAAATAAACATCAAGGTCTACATTGCTGTAGTTCATATGTGTTAAATGTGGTGCTTTTTGTAGTTGATACATGGTCTTGACCAATCCTGTCTGCATACTGGACATCTGACTGCCAAACACTTGTTGACTACATTTCATCTTGTACAGCAGCTTTCGGGTATTTCCAAAAACTTTCACAATCACGTTTATCAGTAACTTTATCAACCTCCGGTAACTGAAATTTGTATTCATACAGAGAAATGTCCCTTTTACCGTAGCCTTTGATGTTTCTGAATCATGTTTGAATGTTGTCTATTTAACCAGGCAGTACAATTAAGATTAACAGAGACCATGCCAAGAAATCAGCAATGGCTTATGTTTGCACGGACATGATGTAGCACAAGTTTTGTCTTGTCTGATGATGAATGTGTAAGCAATGTGCTCTCTTGGCTGCTTGACAGGAGCATGATGATATCTCCAGAGGGACGGTGTAAGATGGGGTATCAGTCACACACAGAACATTCTGGAAATTGTGTAACTTGTGTTACATGTTGCAATATCGTTGCGTCTCATCTTTAGTCTAGAGGTAAATAGATTTAGCTCTTGCAGAATCTGCTGTAGGAAAATAGAAATTGGGCTTGTTCCCAATACACAGCTGTGCATGTTCACTCAGCCCCTCTCTAAAACTCTCAAAAACACATGCATTGACTTTCCCTTCTTCCCTTAACTGTTTATTTTCACAACAATCCCCTCTCTGCATCCCAGCTGGACATGCAAGACCCCCGCTCCCCAAGACACACATGCACACAACACGGACTAACATCCTGCCCTGAATCCAACCCCACCGTTGGCCAGGAGCTATGTGAAACAAATCTATTAAAGGGGAGGTTCACATCCTTCAAAATTGCACTCCTGACTTGATGTGAAATGCCTGTCATTATGACAGTCCACAATCCAGTCTTTGTTAGGTAAAGTTTGTTTATCAAGGATTTGGTTATAATTGCCTGTACTTACACTCATTTAATTCCCTGTAATTCAAACTGCTCCCATACATCTACTCATAATCCTCTGTTTAGTGTGCTGGCAGCTCTGGCACGGATGTAACTGAGCCTCAGGAGTGTGTGTGTGAGTGAGAGTGTGAGTGTGACCTCACTAAAGGGATAGGAGTATACAGCGGTCCTTTGGCCTGCCTGAGGTCCCTTTAAGGGGCTTCAGGCATTGGTTTCAATGGGGTATGGTAAAGGTGTGGTTAGCCTAAAAACGTCTAAATTTAATCTTGTCGTTTTTTATCATTACAGTTGAGAGCAAGGGTCAAGAAAAAAATTAGCCAGAAATCTATTTGGAAGCCATATAACTCTATAAAAAGAGTCACATCAGAGGAGCAGGACCAGTGTCCCTTCTAAGCTGATAGTTTGACCTATAAGCCTGATAACTTATCACATTGACCAAGTAGTGGTAATATTATATTAAAGGTTATATTAATGGTAATATCTTTAATTTACTGTCATCGATCGCTCACGAAATTTAGTTGATATGGGTGGGTTTGAAGTTTTGGGGTTTTATAAAAACAGTGAGCCAAACAATAAGCTTGCTGCTTAATTTGATGTGCTACTTGGCTAGCATTGTTTATGCTTTATAGTTATAAGCACGTGTACGCATCGCCTCAGTAATTTCACATTTTCGTATCATAAAGATGAAGATGACTACTCTTAATGTTGGCTTGCATGTCAGTTCCACATGTGCCACTGCATTGTCATTTCCTGTTGTAAACAGTTTACAAGTTTGTAGCTGCGACAAGTTAGCGAGAGTTAGCCAGCGCAAGACCGGAGGAATGGTGACTTTGCCTTCAGAATAAAAGCGTGAAATTTGTCACATTTGGAGGGAAAATATAAGAAAGCATTAGCGTGTGCGTAACAACAAAAATGGTATCTAAATGCTCATTTAAATTATATATGGAGTGAATCATTAATTTGGCATGAATCACATTACTACGTTTCATGGTATGTCAGTAATTTTAATTTGGAAATTATAACCGGAAAGTATTTTTTTTATTGTGGCTTACTTGACACTAGTCCAATTTGTCACCTGATGCGTGGCTGTTTGAAGAGAAGGCGGAGTTCAATTGACAAAAGTCCTCCCTGAAACAACGTTATAGTCAGTAGTAGCGCTGACCTAGACCGGAGTAAAGGTGTCTTTCACTCCACTCTGTTTTAGGAACCAACATTTCTTGGTCGGACATATTGGCATATAACGTTACTGTTTAACTTGCGGTTTAAGTCGAAGTACTTCATTTGACTAGGTAAGGACACTCGTTTTTCCACTTTGAGTTCAAATAATTAAGTGTAAACATGGGCATAAACGGTCTTAACGTTATATCTAAAATGAATTATTTTACATCATCTCTCGTGCGCTGTCCGGCTGAATTACTCCTAAATAGATATTTCTCCCATAATTAACATTCCCCTCAGGTGGGGCCAGGTGCTCGGTTTTATTACTGAAAGTTTGTACAATATTCTGTATAAATTTATCGCAGTAATTACTTTCATATTTTTCTTCACAACCTTCACAGAACAGCATGTATTTTTTTCTTTGCTTTGTGTAGAATCCATGCGGGCTGGACCGGATGATCTTAATTGATGAAAATATAAGTATAATAGTTGTTCGGGGCTTTTATTTTGTCATTTGTCCCAATTGTTTTCCAGCCCTGGACACTTGAAGGGGGGACACTTATTTCTAGCCCCGATATGTGCGGACACGCTAAACTCTACTATCGCCAAGTACACATACCCGGTGGAATATGACTTAAAACCTTCCACGACGAAATAGCGAGGGGGCACTTTTCAATTGGGCATACATCTACTATCCAAGCAGCACTTATTTCAATACAATGTTAAGTTTTAAAATTCGTTCACAATCTTCTTCCACCGAAATACACCGAGGTGGGCGGTAGCGAGCAGTGTGAAACCAAGTCTTAAATTGGGATTGTCTTAAAATAAAGTGCTGGTTGGTGAATCATACGTATGCCGAATTTACAAGAAGACCCAAACGAAGGTCTAAAGATCTGAAGTTATCTTCTACAAGGTATGTGTATTTGCTGATAAGCAAGGGATCATTAAACCTGCAGCTTTTTAAAAGGGTGTTTGACGGCACGTATCGAGGCTATTTCAAGACTTGATTGTGATGATTGGTGGCAAGTTAGGGCCATACCTTTTTTTTATTATTTTGCTTCTGTCTACGGAAAATACCACCACAGCTGGACATAAACTACAAAATAATTCCATTAACAGTTCTGCCATGCCAAGTACACAAGTTTCCACATTACACCCCATGTCTCTGTCTAAGCAAACAATTCTTTAAGGCAATTATATATTGGATGGCTTTTGTGGCTGCATTCATTCTGCTTCATTTAAGGGGGCTGATCCATTTTCTAAAATGGTTTGAAAGACTTAATTCAGTCCAAAATGAAAGTAGCACAAGGGGCCAGTTTCAGGAAAAGTGCTCAAGGAGTCAAGCTAATTTACCTTACTCATATTTAAACACTGAGGAAGAGTTGATTGAGCGCTGGATAAAAGATGTTGTTGCTAGTGCCTAGGGACACAGGCACAGCTACTGTGGAGGCAAAACACGTGCTTGACAGGAGGTGTTCATTATGATTGTGGTTAACCATGATGTGTCATATTAAAGGGCTGTGTTTTGTATTTAGGTTTCAGTCTGCAGTCTTATGCTTTACCTCACCTTACACGTGGCATATGTTTGGGTAAAAAAAAGTTTAGTTATATACTAACAAGCCATTTTGATGTTATTGAACGTGAGGATTAAAAATTAAACAATTTTCTTACTTTCTTTCAGACAATAGTCACTGGCTTCTATTCCCAGACAGGCACTTGTTGATCAGTTGTACCTGAGAGGGAAAGGTAGCTATCATTATTGTCCCCACCATCCTCTGACGTTCTCCTCTTTTGTTTCTTACTAGGTGCTATGGAGATCAGTATGAGGCACCTCTCATTGTGCCTGTATGTGCTGGTGACCTTGTGTGGCCAGAAAGGTGTGCTCTCCCAGGCTCCCTCCTATGGTCAACGTGGCTCTGATCTGGGCATGCAGGTATTCCAGCAAGTAGTTCGCTCCAAGCCCCAGGAAAACGTGGTGCTCTCGCCCCATGGGGTGGCTTCCATCCTTGGCATGCTGCTGTCAGGGACCCATGGAGAAACCCGGAGGCAGATCCTCACTGCTCTCCGCTATAAGAAAAATGGTAAAGACCTTCATTGGCAGTAGTAGTGCTAAAACCTGAGCCAAGTTGAATGCTGAGAGGGTATATTTTTCTGGTAAATTAGCTTTCCACATGATCTGAACTCAAACATTCTTTGCAGCCAAATGAGCTCCTTGTTATGTCCTAAGAACTTGTATGCCGTCAGGTGGTACGTTTATACAGTCTCCACTCAGTAAGGAATGATTCCAGCTTCACTTGCTCTTTGCAGGCCCTTACAAGATGTTGAAGAAGCTGCACAAGACCTTGACAGCCAGGTCCAACCAGGACATTGTGACCATTGCCAATGCCATATTCACCCAGGAGGGCTTCCCCATGGAGGAGGCCTTTGTAGCCACCAACAAAGCCAACTTCCAGTGTGAGAGCAGGTGCCTGAACTTCAGCGACCCCCAGGGGGCAGCAGACAAAATCAACGAATGGGTCAGCAATAAGACCAAAGGTAGGAGAGACTGTGTGTTGGCTTGTTACACAAGATGAAGTGGTTCAAAAAACACCCCTCATATAATGTATTTGGACTGCCAGACCTGAGTATGTTTACAGACACAGCCAACAACACATTCAACCTACCACTGAACTCTTGCAATGTTGAGCTGACTCCAGTGGAAAGTTAAGAAAAACTGAGTAGGCAATATGGTTAATTGTCTGTTGCTGAGGTGGATGTTCGTTGCTGCATATGCAGCATTCTTGGTTTTTTAATTTTTTTTAAATCTTAAGTGAATGTGAAAGAGATGGGGTGTTTTATCAAACCTTGCTGATTGAGTAGTGCCCCTGTGTTGCATATTTATCCAGGTCACATCCCCAGCCTGATCAAAGCAGACATGCTGGACCCAGCTCTGACCCGTCTGGTAGCTGTCAACTCCATCTACTTCAAAGGCCTGTGGAAGTCTCGCTTCCAGCCCGAGAACACCAAGATGAGGCCCTTCAATGGGGGCAATGGGAACGTATACAAAGTCCCAATGATGTCGCAGCTATCGGTGTACAACATCGGTGAGTGGTAATGTGAGGGATCTCCGCTCGTGTTCACTCTGATGTCTGGCACTATGCATTTGAGGATTACTTCTAAGTATAACGAGTTAAAAGTCCCATATTATTCAGTTTTCATGATTTTGTTTTCAAATATACTGTGGCTCAGGATAAGGATAACTTTTCTTCAAGGTGTTTTTCAAATGAATTCAGTTATAAGTTGAATTAGTGAGCCTCTGATTGGCCAATAACACCAGCTCTTCTAATTCAAATGAGGAAAACCTGCCGAGTGGAGGCTTTCCAGTTCAAATGCTGAAAACTGGCCTGATTGGACTGATGTCAGGAATTTGTTAGCCAGGGGAGCCAATCAGGACCAAGACCAGTTGTGACACGTGGATTTCTTAAAAAAAATGCAATAACTTTAAAGTCAACCACTCAAATCGCATTTTAACAATGTCCACGTTAAACATTGATCATACATGTGTATAAATAGCAGAACATTTGAGTTCCAATAATAGGGCCTCTTTAACTTCCTCCTCTTCATAACTCATCATGAATCAGTCCTATATGTTAGGGACCCTGGTAATCATATCTCTGGTTTAAGCCTACATAGGTGCCAGGTGGGCGGGGCTTGCCTTTATAATATAATAGAATGAGTGCCAGAAAGGGTTTTGGACAACAACAGAGACTCAAACAAAGTCAATAAGATATACTTTCCTGTGATTGACCAATTACCTAACACTATCTAGACTGTCTTGATGTGGTAAACCTCACCCTCATAGGTTAAAACAGACGACAAAAAATATTAGTAGGTACGATTTGACCTGGGTGAGCCAAATTCATATTGGTTTTTATAATTAAGCAGTTTTTAAATTTGGCCTGGTTTTATAACGCCGTGCCAACTACTGGCAGTTTATGACTCTGAGGTCAGGTCCTGTTGAGCTGTAACGTCATGGTGGCTTAGACATACCACATCACTTGGATATTATTTTGTCCTGTGTGAAATGTAATGATATACCAGTCAGTCTTCTATATTTAGAGTCCCTCAGAGTAATATGTTAGCATGCTGAGAGCTGTGAATGGATTCTCATACAGGGCTAGAGTTCAGTGTTTGGCTGGCTTTCTGTTTTTAGCCTACGTTATGTTATTGACTTCAATTTGGATAGTCTGTCACCTGTTGCTTGGATTACTGTCCCCAAATTTGTACATATTATACTTTCATCCTAAATTTACGGGGGGCACGGCAGAAAAATCACTCACAAAGTTTCAAAACAACCTCAAATCACTTGGATGTGGGTTTATATGCTTATGCTTTATGTATACAATGGGCTCCACATTGTTGGTTTTCTGATTTCATGTGGTAATGTGCTTTTTTTTATGGTCATTTAAAAGCATGAAAAGAACCAGTGTGGGCACATTGGCATAGATGCTTGTGGTATGAAACTGGTATCACTTTGTTTTGTGTGCTTTGCTTGGCAGGCAGTAACCCACTACAGCTTGTCCCAGAGGTGTACTGTACATTTATCATTCTTATTTTGCAACTGAACGCTCCACTCTAAGGGAAGGTTTGATAAATTCAAATGCCAGAGTATGTTTACTCCCATCATGACTCATACAGTAACAATAGTGACTCTGTCATCTCAAGCTCTCAGCAATATTTGAACAGATAAATTTGAAGAGAGGGGAAGGTTATCAAAAATGTGCTTGCTGGACGGCATGATAAAGAGGCTATATTTTTATATATATATATATGGTATCACCAGACATTTATTCTATATGACTAAATGTCCGTTTTGCTCCTCTATCACCAATTGATATAACACAATAGTCCAGCGGTTTGTTTGGAATGAAAAGAAGAACTGAGTAGTTAGCATGAGCAGCCACCATGGATGAACAGACAAAGAAAAGAGCGCCACCTACAGAAACTCAAAAGACGTCATAGTAATGCCACAGCAATGACCACATAGCACCAAAGATGGAGACAAAATAAAAAGAACAAGGAACTCACAGATTACCACTTAAAGGATATCGATACAATCTGAAAAGGGTAAACAAATCTGTTTGACACCAGTTAATGTGTATCAAGCTTTTTATCCTTCTCCTAACCCTGACCTTGGAAACTCTTGACCCTTATGCCAGGTCTGGCCAGCACCCCTCAAGGACTAAAATACAAGGTGATCGAGCTGCCGTATCACGGCAACACTGTCAGCATGCTGATCGCTCTGCCCTCCGAAGAGGACACGCCTCTCTCGGATGTTATTCCACACATCAGCACAGCCACGGTTCAGAGCTGGATCCAACTGATGCATCCCAGGAAAGTCCGCCTGCTCATCCCCAGGTAAGACACACACCACACACATACCTACACCTTTCCTTTTGTTCATTTGGGCTATATTGCCTCAGTGGCAAAAACATTTCACAACATACATTATTCATCTTTAGGGACTAATATGGCATATTTACTTTCAAAATTTAAAAATTGCTCTACTTTTATCTTTCTTGCAAGGTCTAATACCAGGTTGCCTCAGTACATCAAAATGGGATTTTAGGATGTAGGATGTTTTCTGCTTCGCAAAGCTGGAGCTCAGTGTGTAGTATGTGTCTCACTTGGATGGCATTCTAGTCACTGAAGAAATTGGACAGAAACCACTACTAAAAAATGCACATTCTGTGGGGAAAATGTGCAAAAAACAAGGAAGGTGAATAGTTTTTGTAGCTACTGTCTGGTATGAACAGGAAATGTTTACACACTTTTACTAGGTATGTTGGATTTATGTACAATAGCACCCCCCTCAGGCACAGGATGAAAACCAAAATCAAAACAAACCGTGCCTCTGCCCTGCTTTCTAAACACTGCTGCATACACTCCCTCACCCAGTCAAACAAATACAATTCTCAAATGGTTCAACACTGACAACACAAGTCAGTTAGGATTAGTACATTCATAATGGGACCTGCAGAAAGTACTGATGTGGTATGACGTCTATAATAACGTTACTAGAGACATGGTGCAACGTGCAACACAGTTAACAGTGTAACAGTACTGGCTGGGGATCAGCGTGGGTTACTGGCCAGTGACCAGTTACAGCAAGGCTTTTGCTGAAAGACAAGCTGGTCATCACAAATGGAGCTGATGGGCGATAATGTTATCTCTTCCCTATGTGTGGTACGGTAACTCTGCTCTGTACATATATACTGTACATATATTTACTTTCCTTTATCAGACTCAGCTCCACGCAGCCTGGTTCTGAGTAATGCAATGACATAAATTGCGCTAACCTGTCTAGGAGAAAAACGACCAACTCGGCATCAGTTTTAATTCAAGTTCCTCCATATTTCAACACGAAGACCAATGTTTTCTCGTTTCTGACCTCGCTCTATCGAAGACAATTTGGGAGACAAACTAGTTTTTCAGTCTTTAGGCTGTTCCACTGCCATATTTTGCACTAAGCACTTTTTGCTGGAGGAGGCGGAGCCTGGATGGTTATACGGCAGTGGGAGGGACTCTAGATATAGGGGAGGGGCTTATTTACAGCTTGTAAAAACTACATTGAGCTGAATACAGGGGACAACAACAAACCAAATAGGGAATGAATAGATTAGAAGCTCATCCCTCCATCCTCTTTTGACCTTTGGAAGATTGCAGGATAGACTAAAGTGAAATTCTGACAACCTGCCTTTTAATTATAAGTTTGGATCGGTTTGTCGTAGGGGTTGAATAAAGCTCAGATATTTACCAAGTATAGCTCGTGATGGTTTTTCGATTTTACTATTCGATTGAAAAAGGGGAACACAAGTAGCACAACATTGTCTGACACTGTAATGATTAAATCAATGCACCATATTGTTTCCTTGTAAGGCGTGTTTATGCTTACCATTATTAAGGTGTGTGTGTGTGTGTGTGTGTGTGTGTAGGTTTACAGCTGAGGCCGAGGTGGACTTGGAAGCCCCCCTCTCAGCGCTTGGGGTAACAGATATGTTCAGGGAGGACAAAGCGGACTTCAGACACCTGAGTGAGTGGAAGCACAGTCCAAATTCACACCTGACGCAGGACCTCCAAATATTTGCACCAGCCTCATTTGGATTGCGACTTGGCGGACTGTTGGCTGTTTACTGCTACGAGAGCCAGCAATAACTATGAATCGCGTCTAGCTGTCCGGTGTGAAAAGCTGAATCACTGCTGTTCTTTTCCTTTCCAACAACCTCTGCTTCCCTGTCGATAGAATGAAGCTCTGAATGAAGAACCCTAGCGCCACCATGTGGTGTATAGCGGTTATGAATACAGTTTATAGATTGTATATGAAGATTGATCATGAATCAACTAGAGTTCGACCAATAAGGGCTTTTGAAGGCTGATGCCATTGTTTTTGGATTGAGGCTGCCGGCAGAAGATAAGTTAATTACATTTACTTAGAATTTTATTCTTGTCAGGGTGGAAAAGCAACTGAAACAGCATTTAGACCTTCATGTGACTCTAAGTCTCCATTGAAACCCAGGATAATGACAACAACGTTCATACATACTTGTGCTGACTCAAAATGTCTCATTAGAATCAATTCAGGTTAAGGGCTTCCTGTAGACAACCAGTGTAATATTGGTCAATTGTACAATTCAATATGTAACCAAACAAACTGCATCATATCCACCATATCACAGGTGGAGGACACCGACTGTTTGATATCTGATTTTAATTACAGGGCCAATATCAGCAAACCGATATATCGGTCTGACCCAAGAATTAACGGTCCCGTTGTGTTTTCTCAGGTGCTGAGCCTGTGCATGTATCCAGGGCCCTCCAGAAAGCTAAAATTGAGGTGAACGAGGATGGGACAAAAGCAGCAGCTGCCACTAGTGAGTATTTGTTCAGTAAGCCTTTAGTAGCTGAATATGAAGACTATCTAGGTTTGTATTGTATTGATATTCCATACAACAGTTACATTGCTGTTCATTTAGTTTTCAGATACATTTTAACAGTGTGTTTGCCTGTCTATGTAGCTGCCATTTTGCTGGCTAGGTCCTCCCCACCATGGGTCATTGTGGACAGACCTTTCCTCTTCCTCATCCGACATAACCCAACAGGTACGTCTGCTATCTTCATGTTTTTAAAGGTATACTACGTGAGATCCCTGCATCCCACACAGATCAATCTCAATCAAAACAGAAACTGTCTCCACCCCTCATACCAGGCCTCCAGCTTTTTTTTTTTTTTTTTTTTTTTTGACGACCCAGAAAAAAAATACATTAAACTTAAATACAGAGGGTAACAACAAACCAATGGTGGATGGATAGATTAGAAGTTCATCC
>OOFE01031496.1:0-11848 GCA_900323365.1 Monocentris japonica | reverse complement strand
AAACCATTTGGTTTTCAGTTTCACCTTCAACAGCTGTTTGGCTCAAGGACATGAAGACTCTCCACCACTAACTAACTATGAGAGGGCTGCAAATATGTCTGTCTGTCTGTCTGTCTGTCTGACTGTCTGTCTGACTGTCTGTCTGTCTGACTATCTATCTATCTATCTATCTATCTATCTATCTATCTATCTATCTATCTATCTATCCTCTTTTCTATCTATCTGTCTATCTATCTATCTATCTATCTATCTATCTATCTATCTATCTATCTATCTATCTATCTATCTATCTATCTCTCTATCTGTCTATCTATCTATCTATCTATCTATCTATCTATCTATCTATCTATCTATCTATCTATCTATCTATCCTCTTTTCTATCTATCTATCTATCTATCTATCTATCTATCTATCTATCTATCTATCTATCTATCTATCTATCTATCTATCTATCTATCTATTTATCTATCCTCTTTTCTATCTATCTATCTATCTATCTATCTATCTATCTATCTATCTATCTATCTGTCTGTCTGTCTATCTATCTATCTATCTGTCTGTCTATCTATCTATCTATCTATCTATCTATCTATCTATCTATCTATCTATCTATCCTCTGCTGAGTATGACGAAGTGTCCCCACTCAGGTTGTGTTCCTGGACTGGGACAGTCGGCCTCTTTGAACTGAGCTATCTGAGCACAAAGATCCACTACCAACAGCTCCACTCATGTTATTTCTCAAACAAGATTACATCATTTTTAAAAATAATGTCATCAATAATTTAAAAGATTTTTCACAATTAATGCATCGAGAACTGTATTCATTTAGTCTGGTATTAGTTGTTGAAGGACCAAAACAATTCACACTGTGTATTAGGAGCGTACATGTGTTAACGTAAGATTTGTATCAGTTCTAAATAATGTTTTATTGAATAAGAAGTATCAACTGAGTAAAAACATTTTTGCTAAATGATGAAAACAAACAGTTCTTGGTGTGGACTATATCACTATATCTTCAGTATCGACAGAGATACTTTCATGTTTAAATGGTTCACTGCTCTCAGCATCACTGTGCAGGGTCTCACCCAATAAAATGTGATCAAATTGTGAATTTTGGGCAGTGAGCAACAGGTTGCGCTAAACACAGTACTAACACAGTGCTGTTGGTTCAGTACTTTTTCAATGGATTAATGCACAGGTTAATACACTGGAATAAAGCCATTGAAGAGTGTATTGGAGAAAAAGTGTTGCTCTACATTTCATAAGGTTTTTTTCTGTACTGTTGAATTGCTCCAGCCCCTGTGACTGATGATTGATTGAATTATTATTACTCTGCTGTTGTTTTTTTTACTTTGGAAGAGAGCTGGCAACCTTGTTTTCCTCTTTCTTACTTTCTTACTTGAATTGAAATTTTACATAGATGTGCTGAGTGAGTTTCATGACTCTTGGACCTATTACATATTACATCACACAGTGTGTGTGATGAATCCATTCTGGGTGGAAGTTAGAGGCTTTTGAATAACATGGGGGCAGCAGGGTGGCCTGGTGGTTAGTGAGACCCTTCCATAACTGGAACAGGTCCAATCCTTGCAACAGCCATACTTCCTACTGAAATGTCCTAAAGCCAGGCACTTAACTGCCACATCCTCACCCAAGTCACAGTGGATAAGCGTCAGATAAGTGTCTAAATATAACCCATTCTAACCAATACTCTGACCAAGGCCTCATGGAGATGCTACTTGCACCATTGTAACATCTCTACACAGGAAGCAACAGGTTTTATGGGAAATGTGCTCTTAATCTTGGGAAAAAACAGTACTGCTGGGGTGAGATAGAGGCTATCGATCATCTCCGCCATGGTCTTCTTTGTTTACAGTAATCATACTGAGGTATCACTATTAATTTGACAATGGCATACTGATGTTTAAGCACCTTTAAAGGTTTGAGTGGAGCCCTTTGGATAAAAGGGCCACCAAATATCATGTCGAACAAAAGCCAACATATTATTTTATGTTAACAGAGCGGAAAGACTGACAGCAAAAACATGGGAAGCAAATACAAGACCCAGCGGAAAACAGTACAGGTGTGTTTTTGAACGCAGGCTAAGTAAAGCAAACAATAACACAGAGCGATGCAAATGAAAGTAGTTGGGATGGAAAGAATGCACAGTCTCCTCAATTCTTCAAGTTCTGAAAACTGCTGCTTGCATCAGTTGTCAAGGGACTGTTGTTGTTGCTAAGGAAGGCTTGCCAGCCATAGTGAGTGAGGGAATGGACTGAGGCAGAGCCCTAGTTTCAAAGAGTTTCACAAACCTGCTGAAGGCAAGCACAACACGGCAACACATATTGGTGCATAACACATAGAATGCATTTCTTTGGTGCCACAGTTTATTTACAACACTGGGTTGATGCAAACATCATAAATGCATTCTGTGATTCTAGTGTTTAGGTGACAACAGTGAACAAATTGTTTGCTGTAGATTTGTAAAACTCCAACAAACCATGACTCAGGACTTCCTTGGCAACCATTTATGGCCTGATCATCATCATGTGACAAGCTGATGCAGCTGAGAGAGAGAGAGAGAGAGAGAGAGAGAGAGAGAGAGAGAGAGAGAGAGAGAGAGCTCTGCTGGTGAGTCAGAGAAGGCTGATTCTGATGTAATCTCCCCAAGCCCTCCCTCCTGCCTACATGGCTGTTCCGATCATAGCGAATCAATGTGGGGCCCATGGGCCCCTATGTGTTTCAATGGAACACATTATGATGTTTTAAGATGCAATAGGAATATGCTATCTTTTGGCCTCCATGCTAAAAGTGGTCACCCCTGTCTGAAGAATGTGGGTTGTCCATTCTCCTTCAGCCATTTATTGATTTTGCGCATGGTCAACAACGGTGAGAAAGACAAGAGAGATGAGGAAGGTTTTACAATAGCTTAGCATGGGCCAGGGCTAGCTTAGCATGGGCCAGGGCTAGCCCAGCGAGAATACACAACACAACAACATGTTGGTTCTCAACCAGTGTGGCATGTATGAGCTCAAATGAGCTCAAATCAGAAAAATCTATACAATTAGCCACGTGTCCTGTCAAAGCACCCTACCAGCTCACTCAGTAATTGCTCTGGCTAAAAGCATACGTTCAGCAACTAAATTCCTAAAAATCTAATTAAAATAAAGACCAAATAAAATCTAATGTAAATCTAGTGCTTGGGTTTGGGTGCTAAAACTCCAGGGCTTTGGGCCCACTGTGGAAAGAGAGCTATTATGTTCCCGAACCTCTTGTGTGATCAACCTAGCCGCTGTTTGATATTGCATTGCTATGAGAAATCCATAACTTGTGAAAAAAAAAAATGTTTGTGCTTCTCTGAAGTGTGCCTATCAAAATAAGGCTCAGAGATGCCCTCTCACATGAGCTAAAACAGCATAACGCCAAAAGTATATTGTTGGGGGTAGTAAAAGCCCAATTGCCATTCAGTTGAGAACCAGCTTTGTTGGTGCAGGTTGCAACTTTTTCATTGTGTGAGCCACAAGAGAAATCTAGTCCTTTGTCCTGGGACCTGAGCTTATCAAATGATATTTGTAATCTAACTTGAATGGAATCTATTAATTTGAGAAGAAGATAGATAGATAGATAGATAGATAGATAGATAGATAGATAGATAGATAGATAGATAGATAGGAGACAGAGATTGTGGGGGACTCATGACAGTCCTATTTCTAAGAGTCAGTATGTGAGAGAAAAGCACATCCAAAACAAACAGGGTCTTGTTAAGTCCACTGTACAAAAGCCTCTTTCAGTTAAGAGCATATGCAAAATCGCCTCTATCTCAGATTTGTGTCTTTATTTCTTTCTCTTGCTTTCATCTGGAGAAATACATGACGCTCCCAGAACACACTCACACGCGCGCGCACACGCAGACACCCAGATCCACACCGTTTTGTCTGCAGCTGAACCCCACCTCCTTCCCAGGGAACACGCGTATTGATCTCCCCAATTATCATATGAAGAACACACAAAACTGGTCTTAGATCAGCGTCTAGCCCTCTTTGCATCGTTGGCAATGCGTCTTCATGGCAAGGACGCATGCGCACAGCGTCGTGTTGCATACAGACAGCGAGATCGCCAGCAATCCCCTTTCAGGAGATGATATATATTTTGTTATCCTTTGGGGAGAAAACACAGAAACTGCTATGGTATTATGGGTAATTGAGCAGCGTTTATGAAGGGATTACAGTACAGGAAGGTAGAGAAATACTATAATCGATAACCCTGAAGCGGATGTGCGTCACGTGGCCAGGCTCGACCAATCGGAGCCATCCAAAACCAACGGAAAGTATGCTCTTTGTTCGGGTATTTTGCCAACTTTATCCCTAAATATGAGAAAATTTCTTTGAAAGTGACAGGACATGGACCCATGGACGAGGTTTTTACAAGAAAGGACACGCTGTGGATACATTATTTTGCCGTTTTTGCGGAATGCCACGTGTTCAAGTTTCGATAAACAGTGCGCTTAGGGCTTATTTTATCACATGACTCCCCCTCCCCCACCCTGTGCCATGAATGGGGAAGAAGGCGGACATGTTTGAGGGAAATGTGTTGGTTAAAAAGTATCGAGGTGGAAGACAAGAAGATTATATGAAGAAAAGTTTCGCATTATTTGGGGATTTACAAAGCGAGATTTTTATTTATTTAAACCCAAGGTTTTTATGTCATACTTTCTTTGGAAACGTTTTATTTTATTTTTAGAAACAACGTTCTTTTATACAATTGTCTCATTGTGTTTTACAGTGTTAAGTTGTCGAAATGTTTAGTAATGTTTATTTTCAGGATCTAGTGTTACTTTCCATTATTTATTCGAGTGACATTGTAGGGAACCTGTAACCTTGGTATGGGGGATGGGCGCCTGTGGTTAGGTAACCATTTTATATGATTGTTGAATGTTGTAGAGAAAGCTTAGTTGGACCTTGGTTGAAAGGTGATAAGTAACTTAAGATATTGGTTTGGTTGTAAGCTCTGGAAAATATTTCCTTATGTCTCATATCTTGTTAATCTTCAGCTACCATAGGTCTGTGTATGGTATTTCTGTGTGCTCAAGGCCCAGTTCAGATTGTTTCTATCTTCTGTCTATATCCTAACCAATCTAGTTTTGTGGTTGGACAAAAGTAGCTTCAACTGTACTCAAATGTATGAGGTCAGGTAGGGAAACTGCTGTGTCATTCAGTGGAGGACAAGTTCCTTGTGACCAAGGTAGCATGGTCTTTTATGCAACTTAAGTAAACGGAGGGGATACAAACGCATAGTTTGAACGTTTCAGTAAAATTGTCTTTGCTGGGGTTTCAGTGTAGTATTGTATTCGAGTTCATAAGCCATCAAGGCCTTATTTGACCGTGTGCTCACATTTGAGCCACTATTTATGGTGATTGCGCGACAGTTCCCTTCCAGTTGTGTTTCCAACCGAAATATACAGCAGTTGCTTTGTTATGTTGAATCCATAGCATTGTTAATTGTATATAATTCGATGTTAATACATAGTCACATCATACTTCAAGATGGCGGCTGTGCGCCACTTCGGAGACAGAAATGCGGATATTCTGGTGAGAAGAGAGCGCGTGGGGAGAGGCTCTGGCTTCGGGGGATACGCGTGACTTGGTGAAGGAACCAATGGGGTTCTCAGTATTTAGACTGGAAGCCCGCGTTAGAACCTCATTGACCAATCTCCGCCATTGCTTTGCCCACGTTGACGTAATGTAATATGATAAGGAGGAGGGTGGCCGCGGAGATGTCGCATTTTGTAGAGGATTATGTGGAATAGCCAGTCAGAAACAGCGTTTATCTATTACGAGGAATGCTGGGCCAATAGCATTGTGTAGTTTCCTTGACGGACAACGAGGATTTGCGAATAGGTTGGCCTGAAAGGTTTTCAGTGAAGTCTCGTTATGTTGGGGCGTGGTGAGTCTGACGGACATTTTAAGCAGCGAATAGAAACTCTGGGGGCGTAGACATCCTGGGGTAGTCTATCCAATAGAGTCAATGGTTGGTCTATAAAGCAACGAGTGTAGGCGCATCGTCGCCATTTCACCGAAGCAGTGACTGGAAGTTTATGGTGGAGGGGACGGGAGAGAACGGACGAGCAATCGGATCCTGATTTTCAGTCTAGCTAAAAACAGAATCCGGATCCATCCTGATGGATATGGCTCTAAACCCGCCCCTTGACAGGTATCTACCGGTAAAATTGACTCTCAACTTTCCATCGGAGGGAAAATTGTAAAGATTTGTCTCATAATTTTCTCAAAAATGGTTAACTGCCGCCTGTCTTCGTTGTAAAACGCAGTGGAATAGAGAAACGGACATTGAGTTTGCGGCGGGAAGAAGTGTATTGCGTCGCTACTAGATGAAAAGCGACATGTTTTCTGAGGACATGTATCAGTAAATTGGTATTTGTGGTTTGTAAATAGCTGCGACTGTTGTTGTTCGCACTACGCCGGCGCCATCTTCAGAGCGCCGCTGCCGTTGGCCGCTCTCTCCCAATGCCTGGTGGTTGGTGCTAACTAGCATTAGCTCCCCGGGTAGGCTCATAACGTTACAATATCCGTTTGGCCCCTTTCTGTGAGGCGCTGTTTATGGTATAGCGCTTTCTTTAGTTTCCGAATCTATTTGTTTACATGAGTTTAGGGGGCCAAGTTGTAAATGTATGTGTAAACTGTGGTAATTGTCGTAAGTAACTAGCAGATGATGTCAGTTGGCGGCCGGCAGCTAATATTCCAAGAGACTATGATTAGAGAGTTTGATTGAAGTTGTGTTTCTGGCAGGCGAGAACAGCCGTATCGGCATTTCTGCTCGTTAGGCCGGTTTGTTATTGTAGCCATGTGACGGTCAGAGGCTGTTGGGATGGCGACAGTGCTGTCCAGTGTGGTGTCAGGGTGATGTTGGTTGCAACATGGCTAGTATGTTGGAGCTTCCAGGTCAGCAAGTTGTCATGTTGGGTAGAACGACTGTGTCATAAAAATTCAACGATTCAAGTGTATTATTAGACTTAAATGGTTGTGTGTTGGCGGTGGGCTGGTACTGATTCCGGCGTTTCAGTCGGTTGCCTGGTTACTAAATCGTCCTGTTTTAGCACATCACTCTTTCTAGATTTGGTATCTGAATGCGCTTTAATTCAGTCAGATTAAGTTAATTTAGTTATTTTGTTTCATGGTCCATTACAGTTCACTAATCTCCCTTGTAAACTTATTGAATGGTCATTTTATTTACCCCTCCCATTCTGTTGACTTTATTTACAAGTAACATAGGAGGTTTGTATTTTCAATTTTAGGTTAGTATTGTGAATGTTTTTTGTACTTGAATACTTTCCCTTTTTTTTATAATAAAGTATATTAACTGTCCAATGTGTTTCCAAAAGTTGTATCATTGAAACTGCTTGCTTTATTACACTCAATAGTAATGAGTGTACAGAGGCTTCCTTACATGAATTTGTCAACATTACGACAGCATTTTTACTGGTAGTCTCAATTAAATTTGACATTTGTAAAATAATTTCTAATTAATCCTGTAAGGAAAAAACTTTTATTCATGAATTACAATACTGTAGAGTTGGTTTGGTCTACACATACAGTTTGAGCCAGTGCATATAAGCTCAGTTACAGTGGCATGACCCTTGTTACAGGTAGAGGAGATGGGTGAACTCCCACACTCCTTTTTTTTTTTTTTTTTTCCCCCCCACTGTCTGATGCAGGCACAGCAAGACTTTACTCCCACTAGCATCCAGGGTCAGAGCAGTCTGAAGAGATAGTTTAGGTGACCCCATGCCTATCCAGAAATGGACTGGAAAATCTAGTTAAACTTACAAATGTTGCAATTAAAATTATTGCAATGTGCATTTAAATGCAGCGCCAAAAATGGTAAAGGTCTCGTAAACTCCGCCAAATCGACAGTGCTAAGAGCTGACCCGATACACCCGTTTACCTGTGGTACATGGGAGCAGGTTTTGTTTTCATTAATGTCAGTGCGCCAGCTGAAAGAGGTTATGGTGAGTTCATACTGTTAACAGCTGGAGGGAAAGGGGCACTTGGCACATAAAGTGATTCTAATAATGTAAGTGCGATTTTACATTGCGGGAAGGAGAACTATCTACAAGCATGAACCTTTTATATTTTTGTAAAAGCATGTAAGGGTGTACATATGTTGACTCTAAAGTGTTTTGGTCAAAAATTATCAAGTGTGTTGCAAAATTAACCATACTCCACACCACAGTTCTAAAGTGGTATCACTCAGTAATATGACTGTGAATTGGGAATTGGCTATACAGTATTGCAGAATGGGGCCAGGCCTGATCAAGTAAAATGCTTAGTTCCACTCAGGCAAGTGGTGTAGACTTGCTGGAGTGCTGTAATTGTATAGGATTAATATAGCTAGTCTCTGTTGCTGTAATTGGCTGCCTACACTTAATGGTTTGTGACTGTTCCACTGAATACAGCCCTGGTGTTGGTAGGGGGGTCTTGTTTCCATGGTTATGCCAGCCTACTGCCTGATGGTAAGGTGTTATTAGCTTTGTAGCCAGAGAAATGCTGGTGAAACGGGGCAGTACAATTCATGCAGGTGTTTGTTGCCCTTCTGTAGAAATACATTTCCCAGGTGGTCTTTCACAGGCGGGATTAGGGTTACATGTTGCTGTGGTAACAGCTGCCGAGTAAGATTAGGTTGCCCCCTCAGTAAAACAACAGGATGGTAAGTCAGGTCATTTACTACTTTACATTTAACAGTGTGTGTTATGGAGGGAAGTTTTGTCAAGCCATAGTGGCTGATGAATCCCAAAATTAGGCTACGTTCCTTGCCAACCAAATTTTTGGAATGAAGACCTCCAAAAATGGCTTGTTACATTGCAAATAGCAAAATTTGCTTTTGGCTGGTTTTGTTTGAGTCATTTCTTGGTATCGGGGCATAATCGTCCTGCCTTCTTAACAACAGTGACTCCATTCATGTAAGACCTGGCCCACTGGGAGAGCCATGTGTTATCAGGGGCATTAAAGCACATGGCAACTGGAACTGATAGGTCATCAGGTTGTCATGATGCAACGGTGCAAACTCTAGTCTGCTGCTCTGAGCCAGCACAGCCACATTCCATGTTATGGAGCGGAGATGACTCTTTCAAGGGCGGTGGCACTGGGAGCTCCTGGTTCCAGTTCACACATTCCAGTCATTACTGTAACATGGCAGCTGAAACCCCACTCAATCCTTTGGGAGAGCAGTTTCTCTGATGAGGAAGTGGGGTGGAGTTTCTGCCTGTGTCATCGTGAGAGAGGCACAGTGGGGAGGAGACTCCATTTTTGTCCATTCTCCAGTTTCTGGGAGTGCTGATTTGGCAGAAGCACATCGTAACTCAGGCTGATGTTTGCTAACTAGGAAATGCTTGGAACACTTGGCCGACTCAAGCAGAGCCCAAGTGGCTCTGCATGCCTAGTACTGTATACTATAGGCTTATCAATGGAATTGATTGATTCTGTTTAATAGATAAAAATACAATATATACCAACAAACACACTATTATAACCATCAGAATGACACAACAGTCATGTGATTCATTTCCATATTGATCCCTGGATTGTTTGGCAGTCAGGCAGGCCAAAATATGGTGAGACTCAAACCCTGATGCAAAGTTATAGGAGGGGCCGGGGTGTGACTGGCCTATAAGTAGAGATTTTGGCTACATGTGTGCTGTACTAGCAGCAGCTGTAATACCACAGCTTGCTGAACCCGAGACACAAGGCTAAACGTTTTGGTAGACCTAAAGACAAAAACGGGAGAAGCTCCTACCTCTAAAATGACATTTGTTTGATGCTTTATATTACCAGCGGTGTGGTAGAATCACTTTACAGTACCGCCAGTGAAAGACATTTTGAGCATGGGTCCCTGGGTAAATGAAGTGTTAGAGCCATGCTCCACCTATTAGGCTGTACAGAGTACATATTGATGTTTTTATGTGGTGAGCAACAAAGCCTGTAGATCTTAAAATCATGATGTTGAATGCTCTCTCACCGCAGTGTAGTAGAGTAAATACTGGTAACCTGTTACTACTTGCTGTTTGCAGCATGTATTGCATGTAACAACAATTCTGCCCTATAGCTCATAGGTCTTTGATTCCTGGTACTGACTGACCAGTTTTGCTCTCCACAGCTCCCTGATTGGGGTGGACGTTGGCATGACGGGAGTCACTGCAATGGACCAGGGTTCTGGCACAGCAGGGAAACGCATCCGTAAACCCTCACTACTTTATGAGGGCTTTGAGAGCCCAGGGCTGCCCCCCCTTGGCCTGATGGCTCCCTCAGGACCCCCACAGCCCCCAGTGAAGGACCCCAGCCGACAGGGGAGGATGACCAACCAGCTCCAGTTCCTACAGAAAGCCTTGCTCAAGTCCCTGTGGAGGCACCACTTTGCCTGGCCCTTCCACGAACCTGTAGATGCCACCAAGCTCAACCTGCCTGTGAGTGTTGCTGCCCAGGCCAACCAGGCTAATAGATGAGGCTTCTCTTAATTCATTTCAGTTGCATGAAAAAAGAATATCTACAGGAATGTATTTTAATCCCTCATCATTTGGAGGTCTGGCTGGTTTGGAATCCACCAGCTACTGTAGCTGGTGTGTGAAAACGTTTCCTGCACTTTGGTCTAGGATTGAATTTCTAAAGGGAGTAGACTAAAAATGTCCATTGTGGGTAAATTAACATCAGCCACCATCCAAATGCTTGTACTTTTTTGCCTAGTCTATGAGCCACTCTGATAGATAACCAACCTTCCTTTGGAGGTTGTTTTCTATTCTAAAAACTTGGCTGGTAAAAGCCATTGTTTCCTGCCCTGAAAATGTCTGTCACCCTCCAGGACTATCATAAGATCATCAAGCAACCCATGGACATGGGGAGCATTAAGAAGAGACTGGAGAATAACTACTACCGCAGTGCCAGCGAATGCATGCAGGACTTCAACACCATGTTCACCAACTGCTACATCTATAACAAGGTGTGTGTGTGTGTGTGTAGTTGCTCTTGTCCCTGAGACAACTGGAAAGATACTGTTTCATGCCAGCTGCCACTGGTCGCCTGGTCATGTGGCAAACGTGCCACTTTTTGTATCCACTATACAGACATTGTAAAACCTACTGTAATTCAATTCCCTGGGGAATCATTGTAAGCCTGGGCAGCTGGTTTTCCTTTGCAGGGAAAGATCAGTTTTAAAATGCAGTGAAAGCAAATCCTCATTTTGTGAAATGTAAACAACAATTGGAGACACTTGTTTCTGCTGGAGATATCCTCAGCATTTTATAGAAATGCAATCCATTAGCTGATATAATCCAATAGGTGATGACAGGGTGTTTTAAAATGAGTTTAGAAACATGTGTAAGTGATGTGTTGACTTTCATTGCGTTTAAACTTTCAATTTCCTGCTGGTCTAAAGTTTTTGTGCCATCTGTCCTCCTCAGCCTACAGACGACATAGTGCTGATGGCCCAGTCCCTGGAGAAGGCCTTCCTGCAGAAAGTGGCTCAGATGCCCCAGGAGGAGATAGAGTTACCCCCTCCCCCACCCCGGGGCAAACCGGGCAAGCCTGGCAGAAAAGGCAGGGGCGGTGTAGGTGAGCATTGGACACAGGCAGTCAGGCTAACACAGACAGGCATGCAGATGTATGCCAAAACCATACATACATACATACATACGTACAATCAAAAACATGCATATATGTGTATGGGCACACGCAAACACATCAATAAATGTGTGTTTGTATCGTTGGCATTGTATCATATTCTTTGTCTCGCTCTCTCTCAATCTGCCCTCCTCCGTATGTCAGTCTCTGGAGGGGTAACGAC
>OOFE01031457.1:5250-15626 GCA_900323365.1 Monocentris japonica | reverse complement strand
CGTTCACACACCATCCCAGTGTCAGGGATGTGTGAAAGACCCATCACACGCACACTTAAGATTTCCCTGTCCTGTCTGTACACATTTCAGTATAACAGCATATTAGTAAGACCTGGTCTGGGCTATATTTTGCAACGATAATGGTTTTGGCTTTGTAGTTTGTTAGCTGCTGTTTGTCTAAGAATGCAGCTCTGTCTAGAAAATGCCCCTTTACTGACATTTACTAACAGGCTTTGATGTAAGCCATCAGCCCACTGAGCTATGGTGAGCTATTTCCAGGACCTGAAAATAATGAACAGATCACGATTCGGCCATTTTAATAGCAACATATGCTACCTGAGGCAGACGAGCCCAAATAAGAGAAGACACTGACAGATGAAATCTTGTTGGCTGAAATTAGATAACTACACAAATATCCAAACAAGGCATCAAAGACACTGCAGCAACATGATGTGTAATAACATGGTCATATTTTACACTTGAATTTGAACAGGTCAGACTTGGCTATGATACTCTGGCCTCTAGAGGTCCCCGGGTGACAGGGGAAGACTGTCAGAAACAATTGTGGTCCAGACCTTCAACAATTAAAGCCATCAACCAATGCACACATTTGTGATATAATTTGAATTATGTTAACAAGAGTAAATCAAAGTCAACCTTTATAACCTATGAGTGTAGTCACTATTACTGTACCTTCATGGTAAAAGCCATCCTTGAAAAACGTTTCATCCTTCCATTTGTAAAGGGAAATATTTATCCCACTATTTGTTTATGAACCTCAGCAAGTTGAAAGCAGAACATCTGTGTCAGAGAAATATATTCTAGTAAGGTAATAAGGCAATGCCTGCTGAGGGCTGGGGGAAGGAGATGAGAGGTCAAGCAGCAGCCATCATCATGCAAACACGCTGCAGGTGTGACAAAGTGACAACATGCAAACATCAAAGCAATCTAAACTTGGCAGACCATTTGCCAGGGTTTTTTGCAGCTCGCCCCCTCTGCCATTTGTTGTTCCTAAGCATCAGACCTTACACGAAGAGCCACATATATTATTTGACTTGAATGTTGTCATCGTGTCGTTAAGAAATTGATTGACAGACTTGGCAGGATGCTAGCGCTGCTGGCCCCGTTGCAGGTAGCTGCCGTAGCATGCTAGCCTAGCCCCGATACGCGCCGTTCTCTCCGCTGTGGTGAAGCCACGCCAAACTCCATTAAAAATCGGACAGTTTGAGGTTGCATTGCTTACCGGCACAGGTGCATACCTGTTAGAAAATGACTTAAGCCCTCGTGCGAATCTTTAGGGTCTTCTGGTAGATTCGGCATATAAAGGAACCACCAACCAGCCCTTTATTTCAATCAAATCTGTTTTTATAATTGGTTCACACTGCTTGCTACTGCCCACCACAGTATATTGTGGTGGGAGGAATGTGGGAATAACAGGCGGACCAATTATACAAGTTTAAATATTATATAACTAATTGCTGCTTTGTGTATTGGATGCGTGCCGGATTGAAGAGTGGGTCCTAACGATTTGTAAATGGTCCTAAGACATGCTCCGCCGCGTATTACCTTTACCTGTCAGTAAGGCCAAATTAAATGGCCTGATTTTTTAAACTGAGTTTGGCGTGGCGTTCTTCCACGGAACGGCGCGCATCGGAGCTAATGCTAACCCGGCTAGCTCCATCAGCAGTCTTTAACCTTCAGCCGATAGGCGCTAGTCTGCAAATAGTGGCAGCTCGCCTCTGTACCGCTTCAAGTTGAAAATAAAATCTGCACACCTCCTTATTCTTTCGCCTTCTGACACCGCGTCCTGAAAGTGTCACTCTGTTGTCCTAAATCCTGAGGAGGCAGAGACTGGAGCAGAGGTAGCGGGCTTGGCTGCAAGTTGAGGGACCGCTGTAATGTTGAACGCAAAGCAGATGCGACTCTCAACCTCTGTTTACTTCGCACAGTATCCTGCCCCCTCAGCCGTCGGCATACGTCGTGAACGGAGAAAAAATTAGCCTTAACAAACGCTGGCAGACGGTTATGAATGAATTGAATACGGCGTATCGCTCGACCTGGAGCCACTTTTACCTGTGAAATGCGTCGTTGCGTTGCCGCCTAGTCCCAGGCGCTCATCCCTGCCGCTGCTCTGGACGGACTGAGGCTGGAGCCGCTGAGGGAACAGCCCCTCTGCACTACAGCACAGGAGACATCCCTCTTTCTACGGCGGGGGAAGGAGCTGGATGCTGCTTAGTTCCACTCAGGATCAGCGTACGGTCGCTGTCACTTAACACTCAGCATTTCAATAGAAAGTGATTTAACACGGCCCTGTCTCTTTCTATCTATCTATCTATCTATCTATCTATCTATCTATCTATCTATCTATCTATATCATTATAACAAATGGTATTTTGTATTTTGACACTGAGAATATGCTTTTGATGCTTTTGATGGTTATTCCACCCACCCCATACCTGCTTTCTTTCCTTGCTGAATGTTAACATATGTAGCTGAACGTTGTTCTCCTTTTTCCACCACTTAAAAAGAACAGAGGACCCCCAAACCTCCATAATATTGACACAGATGTTGCATATAACTGAATTCCCCTGAAACTTTAAGGGAGGCTGGTAGGCTTCTAGCCTGTGTATTCCCACAGCGGAAATAATTTCAGCAGAGGACTGTCTAGGATTCGCTCATCTTGCCATTGAAATACATCCCCTCATTTATTTGTAATGGCCACTTTGCCTGTTCGCATTGCCTGTTCACAGCTGCTAATGTGTTCCCCTAGCAATAGACCCCCAACAGTAATGGTCATGTTTACAGTAAGTCAGCTTAACTTCAAATTACCTACTCGATGCTTATCTCCCTTCCTGTAAATCTAGCCATTGTTCCAGCTTGTTGACTTAACATATCCTGTGGCCAATAGTATGGAGGAAAAACATTCATAAGTAAGTCGAAGAGAGCGGTGCTTTAGTTCCCCGTGGCACTTGTACACAGTATGTCCAATAGAATAGAGGCATTTAGATAGCCGAGGTTATGGCTTTTGACTGCATGACATGTGAAGACAAGGAGAAACTGAGAAAAGTACGGGGCAACCTGACAAGAACAATGGGAGTGATATGTGATACTGTAACTGCTCCGTACAACAGTTTGGAAAAGGCATATCATTTAATTTGGCCTGTGACTCACTGGCATCTGCTCAATATCACTGAAGGTCAGCAGTTCTACTACTCCTTGTGTGCATGCTGCCTGCACTGCGCTGAACAAGCTCGCTGTGTCTGTTTCCCATTGTGTGACACATATGCAGCTCATATGCAACACACCGAAATGTGGTGCAGAGACGGTGATGTCATCACTCCCTTTGTCAGTTGAGGTTTTGAGGTTGAGCGTTTCTTAGCTTGGTGGGCCGGTACAGTTGCCGCTCCCTCCCCAGATTCTGTAGCAGTGGAGTTTTTCAGCAGATGACTTCTGCTCCCGTATTTGCAGAGCCATACCAATCCGGTAGAAACTACTATCCGGATCCATGAATCTTAAGTAAGACACAATATACAGTGCAGTAGCTAGATTTCCTATCGAGCAGGAAATTAGAAAAGCTGAGTCTGGGCAATTTCATGTCTGGAGATAAAGCATTTTGTAAACGATATAACATACGTGCTTACTCCTCTGGTAAGTCAAATCAAAGGCCACTGTGGAAAGAGGCTTGCTACAGCAGCTTTAAATAGAACAGCAGGTAATGGGCTTTAAAAGACTGTAATTGTAGCAATCTCAAGTGTGGCTACTTTCTAGAGCTTGGCATGGGCCAGAGCAGATTACCGTCAGTGCCACCTGCCAAACACGGTCTTTTCTGTGATCTGCCTTTACGGCCACTGGTCATCCAAGAGCTGGCCAGCTTGTCTCAGCATTTGTTTTGAGTTCTCTTTTGTTAAAGAACTAATGATGATTTGACTTTGACGAGCAAAAATAAACCTCGCTGGACCATTTGAAAGCTGCATGACTAGTGAAACATCTTACAAGACAGGCTTTACCCTGATAGCTTGCTCTCAAAGAAAATGCCTTTTGAACATATACTTGTACTCCATCTGTGACTGACGCATTACAGAAATTTGACGTTTTTTCATACGGACAGAATGTGCTAAACTTGGCTCAGTTATAATAACGGTGCATTTGCGGCCTTTCGTGGACCAAAATTGTCCATTTCCCATCAGAATCCATCTGCAGACCTATAATTATGACTATTTTAGGAGCCTAAGACTAGCCAGTGGCCACTGCATCCTCCGAATCTATCTCACAGAACCACAGGAGCTGCTCTTACCCCAAACAATTGCACCACAGTGTAACGCAAATACAAAACTGTTTCTATGTTACATTGTACTATTCATCACGATTGCCTTGCACAAAAATGTGAACCAACAGCATGAAACCGTTGCTAACATTTGGGGTATTGTTGGGCAGTCATCATGGACATGTGTTCCTTGTTTATTTCTCAGTAACAGTGTTGTCTTTTGTCTGTAACAGAATGCAAGCCCATTTGAAAACAATCCGTTATTCACCCGTCACATGTTAAGAGATGATTGCTTTTTGGTGAAATGAATACGCTGTGAGGAGGAGTGAGGTCGCTGCATCATATCCCAACATTGGTTATCTAATCTGCTCAGTTTCTTCCTCCGGAAAGCTTCTATTTTTCAAGGCCTGGATTTCACAGCCACTGGTCAGCCAGTAGCGAAAAAGGCAGAGAGAAATTTGGAAAATAAAGCAATGTAGCGATACTCCCACCAATAACAAAGAGATACACACACACACACACACACATACACACACAAGTACAGAAATCTCTACAATATGATTTTCAGATCTCTTCCCACATAACGCAACCATGATCAAACCAGCTCTGCAGCAACAAAGCAAATCCCTAAACAACTGGGTTTTGACGGAGTAAAGTGCCTATCGTAACACATGACAGATGTGCAGAGGGCCTTTCTGTATGAGGTCTGAGCCTCCCCGGCGGTACCGCGCCACCCAGAGGCATCTACTCAGGAGATCTGAGGGCCTTTTTTTTGTTTTGGTCCGACCGGGGAGTCTGGTTATTGTTCTAAGGTAAGAGATCTGTGGGTAAGAGGGCATGGAGGCCACTCTCAACACAGGGATCATGTAAAGCCCCCTCACCTCTGAACCGATGGTGTGAACAGCTGCCTAATGTTGATGCAGAGATTCACTTTGATCCACCTTGATCGGGAACCAAGCACAACCACATTCATATGGGGGGGTTACGGGAGTTGGAGGGAGTCGTAAATACCGTATTGTACGCTGTTGTCTATATTGTGTTTAAGGGATGTTTAAGGGATTGATGTTCAGTGCATTCCAGGAGTGATTTTGTGACGTAAGTGTTGTAAATTGCCTTTATGGTGTACCCACCTTCCCTCAACTGCTACATCAGTTAGTGATTTCCTACATTTCCCAGAACACCTTTCGACAACCCCCAGAGAAGGGATGTGAACATTCAGCTGTGGAAATGACCACATACTGTATACACATATACACATGTGTATGATGGATTTCTCCCTGTATGATTGTTGAACGTCGGTGCAAAATGGTGAGTCTGAAAATTTTTCCTCCATTAAACTCCATTGTAGCTGCATTGGAAATATCGACATAACGTCACGTCGTCTACGCTTGGCCAGTTTATCCACAGGAATAAGAAAAATACACCACCCAGCTTCAAAATGGATACAGAAAGACCTACATCACCAATGGCTGTTTTTATACAGTATGAAAGTGTTTTAGGGTGGATTTTTCTGGAGTTTTGTGCATTGGAAGAAATGCATAGCCTGGCTATGTGGCAATGAAAGGAACCTAATAGCATGGCTTGGGAAAAGAGACAGTCCAGTGCAGCGATGCATCAATACAAACCCTGTAGTTAATTACTTGTTTCAGAGGATCCCAGATATTTAGCCAAGGACTACGAAACAGTAAGCCATCCGCCTGTAGACCTCATCAGCTTCTCTTCTTTGCTTTACTAAGATTTCATTTAATCTGGTTTTAGCTTAGTGTTAAGAAGTGGTGAAATAATGGTTGGGAGAGTGGAACCAAAGAGGTAATGATATACCCATTCTCTCCTTGCACTAATTGGTGAATGAAAATAAGCCTTTCTTCATTTTGCTGTTGGCCGCTCCGGGATTTCCTAAAGGAGCTTTAAGGTCACTCGACCCCACCTAGTGAACATTGTACAACTATCTTTTTACATTTTAGGCATTTAACTGAAGATGGAGTCCAGAGTGACCCACAGTGAGTGAGCGGTGTAGGGGTTTGGTGTCTTGCTCAAGGACGCAACAGGACGGACACACACTGGCTGCTGCAGGGATCAAACCTGTGGCCCCTCCAGTTATGAGGTGGTCTCGCTCTGCCACTGCAAGAAAATACTGGTTTATGTTGCCACCCGGCTAAACTTCTCATTCACTGCGGCATCTTTCTGTGGGACTGCACCTGCACCTCTAAGTATACCTTTTATCATCTGAATTTTATAAGATATTGATGCTTCAAGAAGGAAGGAGATGAGGTTCCCACGGGCGAGATGTGTGACCTCCGCTTGGTATTTGAGTCACACAGATAAATGCGTTCATGCAGACGGCATGGCTAATTTGATGTGTCCAGATCAGGGCCGCTCATGCCAGAGATGACATCAGTACGCACGAGCGCGGCTGTGTGACGGATGGCCATCACCTTCCGTGCAGCTACAGAAGAAGTATTATGGGTAATAGCAGAGTTATGGGGATCCAACTCACATCAACTGTCTCCGGCCGTGATACTGAATCTCCCTGCACAAAACAGCCCCTCTTAAAACCATTTTCTTTGATTTATATCGCCGCACATATCATCTGGATGACAGATCGACTCAGAGCATGTGCGTTCAGATGGATCACCCCCGCGGATCGTGCAACTCGGTGAATCACTCTGTGTGTGTTTTGCCATCCCAGTGTCTTGTTTGCTCTCCTCCCTGCTCCTCTAAGTAACACCGGGTTGTTATATGGCAAAACACACAGTCCCAGTAATATACACATGGTCCAAGGACTATAGACTGTCCCTCGATTTCTCATGGGAGTGCACCAGACACACAAACACCCCGAGTGAGCCAGACATGGAATGGGGGGGGGATGAAAGAGTGCCAGGGGAAAAATACAATACAGGCTTATTGTGTAGACGGGCCAGTCTTTCCACTCTGCAACAGTTTTATAAGTTTGCAATAATGTGTAATTACACCACAACTAATTACTACTTTGCCTCTGTACATTTACAATGCAAAGGAAGTGCATTATTTCAGGGCTATTCTAGGACATGCTGGGGGGAGGGGGATTAAGAGCAATAAAACCCCAGCCCAAAGAGAAGTAATGGTTTGGATGATCTGTGTGTTGGGAGGATGACGCAAGTCTTTTGCCATGACCAGTACCAGGCACAATCGTAACCATCGCTACCCATCAACCCCCAGTTCACCCCCCACCAACCCCCTCCCCCATACACCGTAGCAGGGGGGGGGTGATGATGAGCATGCTGGGGCACTGACATGGGATGAGATAACTCGCATCTGGAGCCACAACAGGGCCTCCGTTCACTAAGAGGGACAAAAAATCCTCAAACGAGCAAACTGACAAAAGCACAAGAGGAGACAAATACGAAAACGTTATTTTCCAACAAGCCATTGTTCATGTATTCCACCACACTGGTCTCTCTGCATTCATTCTTCAACGGGCAAGAAAAGTGGTAGCAGTTCAGCCAACAGAGGCAGAAAGGAACATTGAAACTGACCAAAAACCACAGGATTGCAGAATGTCTGTAAAGCCCTTCCTATCAAAACTAAAACGGAATTCCAAAATAGCCGAGGGTGATGATAACATGTTTGTTGAACTTGAAACCTGCAACCTTTTCCTGCACATGGTATATATGCAGAAGTACTGATTTATTCTCAAGAGCACGCCATAGGGTCTCCGTATCACTCGCTCACACACTTTTGCGTGCACATGCACACACATAGATGCACGGAGACGCACATAGACATACCCACACTTACACACACACACACACACAAGACATGATTGGGATTCCTCAGCAGGTTCCCTCCCCATCTCCTGACATGTTGCTCAGGGATAAGGAACTCTCTCACTCCACCCCGAGGAGGACTCACAGCGGCCACTGTTAGCTTTTCACAGAATCCTTCCAGTGACTAATTATAGTGTCAACCTATCTGCACCCATTCCTACACCCAGTTGTTCCACATCCACCCTCCCTGGCCCTTGTGCTCACGTCTAGCAAAGTCAAACTCGACTCTTTCCAGATGCTAAAAACAAGGCTAACTCTTTTTCTGTTTTCTGTACAGTAAGTCATGGAGTGGAGTGCGACACACAGTCGATGGCATGTAAAGCACTTCCTTTTACAGTACGAGTCCCACTGCACTGCCCTTACCAAAGTAACCTACCTCTGTGCCCCGCTGAAAGTGATATTATTTGGAATACATCCGTGGCGAATCTTACCTGACCCGATACGGAATTCAAAGAGTCAGAGACATTGGGCCAGACAAAGAGAGAGAGGTACTGTTTGGGAAGGGACCGAGTGGGAGAGGTGCTGCGCGAGTGTATCAAAACAAAACCACCCGGCTTTTTCAAGCTCAAGTGAACTTTAAATCACTTTAGGCGAGGAAAATATGACACAGTGTTATTTTTGTTGAGCTACAATACAAGTGCTCTTGAGAGGTAAAGGCGGAGGGGTATAGAAGTCGAGCCAAGAGGATTAAAACCGTTTGCTGTTTTTCAGCATGTTGATCTGGAGTGGAATCTAACCTCTGCAGCCATGCATGTTGTTCCATGCTATGGTGGAGGTCTGTGGTGAACGGGATCTCGGGGCTGGGGGGGGTTGAAGTTAAAGGCACACTCCGCAACTCTCCAGGGCTGCCCCTGCCTCATGATTTGGCTACAGTGCTGCACGCTGTGGGATGGATGGAGCTGGGGAGGTGTCGTCTGTGTCAAATTTGTAACTCGTGTCTGGCTGACTGTGTCTTTCCAGCAGTTTGTGTACGTGTAAACAATATGAAAAGCGACAGCAGGAAGCCCGGGGTCTAAATACGGATGCTCCATTGTGCTGGATGCCCCACCCAATTACATCTCCTTTCAATCAACAATGTGTAGACCCCCTGCAATGCACAGGCACATGCCACAGCTCTCTACACGTACCAGTGATGATGTCAAACAGTAATTCATTTATTAGCATTATCAGCTATTGCTTCACCATGAGTCCATGGAACTGGGCTGGAAGCAGCACAGAGGGTCAAATACAGTGCATCGCCACTGAATCATTTTTCCAGAGTTTGCTCAGTGCCATAACAACCAAGGCTGTCCAAATGCCGCCATCGTAGCCCTCAAGGTCTATTGTTCTCTTGTCAGCTCAGAGAAGGTGCACAGAATAATCTCGGAGTCAGTTAATTGAGAGACGCAAAAGTTTGCGTTAAAATATGTCTGCTCATCTGTAATTTAGAGAAAGTACAGGACACATAGTTTGATGCAGTGCAAATAGAAGGCAGATGTAAATGCATGACTTCTTCAGTGACTACCACCGAATGCAATAGAATCCAAGCAGTTTAGTTTAGTGTCTTGCTTGAGGTCACCTCAACACTGTTAATGGGCGAAGAATGCTGCTCATTCACTTCCTCTGTGCAGATTTCATCTGCATGGTCTGGGATTTGAGCCAAAAACCTTCTGGCCACAAGCGATTGGCGTTTAGGTTTTGCAAAATCACGACTGGAGCAGGTTAACAGCCTGGTCATGTTGCAGGGCAGATCTGGGGATGCCTGGCATGGACTGGTTTTGCTCTGAGGTTTGGATCCACACTACCTGTGATCAGTAGCCAGCAACCAGCCAGCCAGCCACCTCCACCACCTCCTTCTTCCTCTGTAAACACCACTAATCTGCAGTCCAGCTGCAGCTCAGGGACAGAGAGGTGGGAGTCAGGGAGAGGATTGGGGCACGGACCATCTAAACATACTGACCAAGGGGAGATGAGATGATGTATAAAATGGTTTAGAAATGACAACATCTTCACCATGTGGCGCTGTAATCAGTACTATTATTATTACCTTTAGCTGCTTCTTCCTCCTTCCTCCTCCTCTTCATCTTTTTGAACCAATGTTTAACATGACACAAAGGCCAGAGACCATTGGCTGTTTTTCTCCACTGAGATGCAGTGCCTGGTTTACAGTAGGTTTCACTGCCATCATTGTTTAACAGGAGAAGAATAGGCTTTCATACACACAAGGGTGCTTCCCCACATGCAATACATTACAACATTCTCCTTCTGCCTGCCCTTTTTCCCATGCCAGAAACACCTGAAAGCTCTGGCTAGACTGTACCATAAAA
>OOFE01031455.1:34093-47577 GCA_900323365.1 Monocentris japonica | reverse complement strand
GGATGTACGAAAAACAAAGGCTTTACTGGTAGTAAGGGAGTCGATACACCAAGGCAAACAGGAAGCTACAACAGGACATGAGATGGGAAACTACAGGCTGACTAGAAATAACAGAGAAGTAGCTAGAGCAGAGGTAGCACAACGACACTCCCACAAGCCTGCAAGAGAGAGAGAGAGAGAAACACAGAGAAGGAGAGAGAGACACACAGAGACATAGCGCTTTTCCATCAACACGGTTCCCATGCTGGTGCCGTTGCCGGAGCCAGTGCCTGGCTGGTGCTGAGCACTGGAACCAGCTAACCTTCTTAAGAGCCAGCCCACGAAATGTATTCAAGGATAGTATCTTGGATTTGGTGCAGTTGATCCTATCTCCAGAAGTTTCCAAAGTTGTCTTTGAGTGAAAGGGTGTTTAATATACAACAGAACATCATCGGCATACAGGCTAATCTTATGTTTACTTGTGTTTAGATCAAAGCCATGTATATTGTTTTGTCATATAATGCAGGCACGTGGTTTGATGAAAATTACAAATAAAAGAGGGGATGATGGGCAGCCTTGCCTTGTACCATGGGCCAGTGTAAATACTTATGGTACAAGGCAGGGCTGGCAAAGCTTATGGTATTAGATATGGTCCTATTGGAAATTATTTATGTAGGAGTGAGGAGTAAATTGTTAATTCATTTGATGAAGTTATTGAATCTGAATTTTTCTTAGGTGATTAGTAAGAAAGGCCAGCTGACCCAATCAAATGCCTTCTCTGCATCCAGAGATGACCACTGCAGGGTCACTGCATTGATGGTTTATGTACATAATGTTGAAGAGCATTGTGTGATGTTGTTATGTGAGTGTCATCCATTGATAAAGCTCGCCTGGTCTGGATGGATTCGATAGGTGACAGCTGATGCTCATCTAAGTGCAAGATCTTTACATATGATTTTTGTGTCACAGTGTCTTTGTCTTTTTTCAATAATAGAGTGATAAGGGCAGTGTTCATATGAGGAGGCAGTGTGGAAACTGATCAACTGATTTGCAGAATAAAGGTGAGAAGTGATGTCAGAATGTTTTATAGAATTCTGCTGGAAATCCATCCAGACCAGGTGACCTACCATTGGGCAGGAGAGTGAGTGCTTTGTGTTATTCATTGTGAGAGAGGAGGAGATGAATCGCTGTAGCTTCTTCAGCTATTAACTTGAGGAGTTGAATACTGCTGAGGAAATTTTGGGTGCTTTTGATGTTACTTGGGACATCAGGAGTGTAGTGCTTGTGATCTAAAGATCGAGAAGTCTGATAACTTTCCAGTGGATCATTAGGGTGGGTTCCTTTTTCATCTATAATGATAGAGATGGCACTTTTTTCAATGTTGTTTTTTAGTTGCTTAGCCAGAATTGTTCCTGTTTTCCCCCCAAATTGAGGACGTGTTTGTCTTGGCCTAATAATTGGATTGTGTATTTTGTCTGATTGTAATAAACTGACGTTGTATTTTACCTTGAGTTATTTGTCATCATTTTCTTGTGTGGGATGTAGATTATATGTCTTTACCTAATCTTTCAGATGTTCCTCTATTTTGCAAAATTTGTTTTTGTTCTTTTTCTTTTGGTGAGCAGTGTATGAGATCATCTTCCCTCTAGGCACAGCTTTCCCTGTTTCCCACATTCAGGGGGATCAATTCTAAAAACATCTTCAACTCTCTCATTGAACGTTGTGAATTCCTTTTCTGTTGCAAGTGCATTAGTCATGATCGTCTTTTAGATTACAGCAGTATGATCTCTGTGATACAAATTATAATCCATGGGTAGTTTTGTCAATTTACTCAGAGGGACCTGACTTTACTGCACTAGTTTAAGCCCAAGCCCATCTCCCAATTGCAAATTTTATCAGTTTAAGATACTCTGTTGCAGATTTACTTGTGCAGGGATTGTCATGCTGTGTGACCCAACTCCTATTTTCCTAGTTTCAGATCACAGTAACTGATCATCAGCTCCCTCCACCATGTTGGTCATGATGCTGGCCTCTTGGGAAGCCACCAGGGCAAGCTGGTGGATGAAAGCAGCTTGTCATGGACCTCTGTCTAGCTGGAGGCTAGACCATTCGCATAGATCAGCAAACTGCTGTGTAGCTTGTTTTGCCTGAACACTGTGTTCCAAGGCTTGTTGGGCTGCAGGCCCAAACATCTGGCCTGGGACTACTGGGAGAGTCTGAAGAGCCCTTCTAGACGTTTCTGACAGGGGAGACTGGGCCAGCCATACTTGGCGGCAGGCCAGAGTCAGTGTGGACATCAGTCTGCCCAGCTCCCAAAACATGAAGGTGAAAGCCTGTAGCCTGCATCACTGAGGCCCTGGGCCGAGGAATCTGCACCAGAGGACTGCAGGGTCTGAGACAGGGCCAATACAAGGTGGGAGAGAATTTCCGATGCAGCCCATCTGAGCCGATGTGTTGTAAATGATAGTGAGGAGGTCATCAGTAATCCAACACTGACGCTAGGGACAGCGAGCATTTGGTTGAAGGGCCTCCTCTGGCGAGAGGATCAGAGAGGCAATGATCAGCTCTCCAGCGAGCATATGGTCTAGACGGCAGACCGGTTTCATATTGATATTTCCTTGGCGGACCTCTTTCTTTTGGACGAATGGTGTTCCATCCCTCCAGTAGAGTTCCAGAGACTTGTAGAATCTATGCCAAGGTGCATTGAAGCTGCTCTGGTGGCTCGTGGTGGCCCAACACCTTACAAAGACACTTTTTTGTCTCAGCAAGTTCTACTGCTATTTTTATGCTATTTGTGACATAATACACAGTTTTCTCATATGTTTCATTCATATATTCCACCTAACAACACCTCCGACAAATGTTGGAGTTGTCAGTTGCATATGTTTGTATCCTATTTTCTTAGCTGCATACTATTACTATTTGCTGCTGCAATAAACCGATTCCTCCTCGGGGATGATTTTAGTTGCATCTTATCTTAAAGACCATTTAAGTGTAAAAGCTAATTCTATAAGCCAGTCTCTGACAACCTGTGGTTGTTGGAGACTAGATTAGAGTAGTGGTTTTCCTCTTACAGCTTTCTGTTACTGTTACAGTTTTTCATGTTCACAAATCTTGACTGAATTGTCAATCATAATAGGAATAACACCATAATGCGAATAACACATAGCTACTGAGCGACCATCTTTGAGTATCCGTATCTACATCAAACAGAAGGACTGAAGTTCTGTGCCCTTGATGTGCAACTGTCCTTTTACCACTTCAAACAGAATACTATATTGCAGTGCAAGGATATGGGCCTAATGGCAATATGTTTACGGATTATTTCCCAAAGGTTGTTACTATGCTTCCCTTCTCCCCTCTGTTACCCTTACCTAAGCTATTGCTCTTCTTCAAACAGAGATCCGTGAGGCGTTCAAAGTGTTTGACCGAGATGGGAATGGGTTCATCTCAAAGCAGGAGTTGGGGATGGCCATGCGGTCACTGGGCTACATGCCCAATGAGGTGGAGCTGGAGGTCATCATCCAAAGACTTGACGTGGATGGTAAGTTTGCATCTTCTCTCTCTCTCTCTATGAGTCAGTAAGCTCACACAGTGCACAAGCAGGTACACACACACACACACACACACACACACACACACACACAAACATACACATGGATTCTTTATTAAATGACTGATGTCAGAACATCTACTGGGAATGTTTTGACTGGTTGTTGCAAGTAATCCAATATATGCACTATACAGTCACATGTTTGTAATCACTGCCTACTTTATCAGGTGATGGTCAGGTTGACTTTGAAGAATTTGTCACGTTGCTTGGGCCAAAACTCGCTTCCGCTGGAATGCCTGATAAATTCCATGGAGCAGACTTTGATTCTGTGTTTTGGAAGGTATACATCATCAATCCTCATCATCATCATCATTATCATCAATCAAGTCTATACTTCTTTCCTTTATGAGAGTTAATCTTTCCATTGTCTTTCCTATTTAGAGTAAGATGATATCCCTGAGTGCTTTTATGCCATTTTGTGATAACCAGCCAGCTATTCTAATTAAAATTATCATACAAACATAAAGACAAGTAAAATATTAATCCAGCAAGGGAGCAATGCCAGAGTGGTTATGACATCATGTATTATATTCCAAAATGCCTCTCTGTGTTTCCTTAATAGATTAAATTTCTCTATTTTCAAATAGCCACGAGAGTCTACACCAGTGCTGATAATTATGAGACACTTTGTTCGAACAGTATCTTAATTACTTAGATTTGTGACCATCTTGCATAAAGAATTCTGCCAGATATCAAATAATTTAATTTATTTCAACCAGTGAGCTTGCTGACAATGTAGGCTGTTTTTAAACAATGGCCAGTTGAATAATCACACAGGTTACTGATGTTTGTAGTTGGGAGCTACCCAGTACAACCATTGCCTATTGCTGACCTGCGGCTTATGTGCCTTGCTGAAGGGCACTTTAACTGTAGTTGTTCCTGTGCTCATGGGATCTTTCTTGGTGTTTTCTGTTATCTCAGTGTGACATGCAGAAGCTGACAGTGGATGAGCTCAAGAGACTGCTTTACGACACCTTCTGTGACCACCTCACTATGAAAGACATTGAGAATATCATCATGACTGAGGAGAGCCATCTGAACAGTCCAGAGTGCCAAGTGAATATTGACAGTATGTCTTTTAAATATGTTCATATTTTTGTTAAACACATTATTTAGAAATTATTCAAACTCTATGAAAACATTCACATACTGTATTTTGAGATCTGCTAATATGTTTAAATCTCTCCACAGCAAGCCCAACACAACAGGTGAAACACACATGTGTGCGGAAAAGCCTGATTTGTGCCTTCGCCATTGCATTTATCATCAGCGTAATGCTCATTGCAGCAAATCAGATGCTGCGCAGAGGAATGAAGTAAATAAAGGTTTCAGTGCAGTTTCCAACCTGTGACAAAAGGGATATAATGATGTAGACTGAATAGCATAGCTGAACCAAAATATCATACTGTCTTTGCTTTTGCTCCATTGTACATGTTTTCAACAACCATTTTAGCCCAAGATCCAGTTGACTCACAATGACCAGACACTATAACACCTTCTCTTTATGATGGACAAAGGGATGTAATAGTTTGTTGTTCTATATGAACCACTAAACATGGTGTACAATGGTCGTAAGAAAAAAAATGCTTGTGGTATGTGAGAAACAAAGAAACAAACAAAGAAAAAAGAAACAAACAAAGAAGTTTCAAGGGCTGAAAAGTATCCAAAAAATTGATTCAAAATTCTATCATGAAATAGTAACATTAAAATAGGGTAGTTGGGTAGTGAGCTAGTCAAGATTGCAATGTATGTACTGTATTAATAGCTGTGTTGTTTCTAGTGTAGCAAAATAAACAATGGTATGTCACATCAAATCAGTACCCTGCCATTTGGAAGGCACTCAATAGCCCTCAAATACACCTTTTGGACTAAAATGTTGACTGACTACATATTCAATTCAAAGAATGGATTGCATTCATTTCCTTATACCCTAAGCATCTTAGGTTGATCAGTGCATAGTTGGACTTACAAAATTCACATGCATGAAAAAAGCGGCTATCCAAAGCCTTTGTAGTCTGTTTATTTCATACCAAGATTCGTCATCAGCCCAATTCTCATCCAGTTCACAATGGGCCCAATTCAGACCTTGACTTATGCACCTCACAGTAGTGACTTTCCTTATGCACTCGAAACCCTGCATTCTCTGCATACTAATAAAAGCCAAAGACATCAAATAGGATATGAATTGTTGAGTCACAAAAACTTAGGCTTTGTAACGCTGTTGATTGAAGTGATATTTAAAACAATTTGACATTTCTCCAAGACTTAAGTATCAAAATGTGTGCTGCCATTTAGGTGCTCAAGTTTTCATAAAGATCATAAAAAGAGACAGCATTACCAGGGCACATGGAACCAATGGGCACATCATACCAATGGGAATTACAAAGAAAAACGTGTGCAAGTAAAAGCACGCCGCAAATCCTCAGTGTTCACATCAAAGAGTTTAAGTCTGAATTGGAACAGCTCAAACATGGAGATCTCACATTACACAGCCTGAATGGGGCCTAGCATGATTTCCACTAAAGATGTTCGATTTACAAAATAGACGCTTCAGAGCAAACAAAGCCACCCAATAGCTATTTGATGGACATACTCAAGGGCAGCTGGGATTTGTACTGTACTGACCTTGGAATACAGCATCCTTGAGCCAGCTTTCATTTGTACCACTAAATTCTATGGAGAATGCATTATACCTTGCATTTTCCCTCACTAACTTTGGTACAAAATTGCTCAATAATCAAGCTCAAGGTTTGTAAGCAGGAATAACTTGAGAGCACAAATTTCAACTTGACTCTAGTAAAATTGATTTTGGCCAGTTTTGCAGAAAAGGTATGACTATCAATGGACAGCACACTGTGGACATCACAGGAAAGATGCAAAAGGGATGACATGCAGACACAGGCTATGACCCAAACCCATGACACAGCAACCACATGCTGTGTACCCTAGTCTAGTGATCCACAGGGAACCCACACAGTACATTTCTAAAGATGTCAGGGTTTTCTAAAAATTGGTTTGTTTGTTTTGATGACCGAAATGAGTTTTTTTACCTAAGCATCCTGAGATCATTTTGTAAGTCAAACAAATTCAATGCAACTCCTGGTTGTTTATGTTGCAAGCTGGACTGAAACCAATTCTAGTATTGAGAATAAAGCTAAAGTGAACAGTGAACTCGGAAGGGAATCCAAATATGAAGATATAATCGGTGCAAGAGATATCAGATAAGAATCTACGTATCAATACATTTATGCAACAAGCCCAGAATGCAACTCAAATGTTGGCTTTCTCTTGACCATCACATATCTGGCAAAACACATGTAAAGTTGCATATTCACAATATATTTGAGATACATGCAACTTTGCAGCATAGGCCGAACAGGTGCCAAGATGAGTCATGATGACAGGCAATGAAAGACAATTATTGACCGGCTGTTTGGCTTGAGCTGACAACAGTGACTAAATTCAACCAATAACAAGTTTAGAGCGGCAATATTGACTCAACAACATAGCAACTGTACTGTTCATAGCCAACGAGGATATTCACTAGCAATTCACCCTATCTACCTAAACATGCACAGCACACTTGCATGAACAATAAATTAGAAATAGATGTGCGTACTTTATGTGAGGTCAAACTTTGAATTCTGATGTGTCTACTTAAATGATTATGCAAATTGTATAGTGACCATTTAAAAAAAATCTCAGTATTTGACATTTTTCTGTAAAAGTCTAACTTTATGTGGATTTGCAGATAGTGTCAAAATACTTTGCAGTATGCTGTGAATGACAATTTAACATATCATGAACAATGTTGTTTTGTTCGGCTTTTACATGGACCACCAAAACAACATAGTTTTGCTATTGTTTAAACTATGACATGGTTATATTTTCTTACTTGGAAAAGTGACATATTAAGTGATTTTATTATGAATGTAAGCATAATATTTTGTAAAATACAGTCAGGTTTCTGATCTATAATTTCCAGGTAAACTGGAGTTGGATGGCCACACACTTACATTAGCTTTTCCTCTTGTGTCAAAGATTTATTTTCAGAAACTGTTTTCTTTACAAATGTTTGTCATATTAAAACAACTTTTACAAAATGCTATATATTTTCTCTTTTTATCTTGAAGTTTATCAAAACTATACCATAACAGAAACTGTGTGGAAGAATAATGATGGCAATAATAAAAAAAAAGATATTTTATTTATTATCTAGTACCTGTTCTTATGTGAGAACTACTTGTGTGACGTTAAAGCTCCATATTAACATCTAGGATGTGACTTTTGTGTGAATGTAAAATTTAGCTATTGTATTAAATAATAGACAGTGTTAAATTAACATTTAAAAAGTAAATGAAAGTCGCACACTATTCTCTCCTTGCAGTGATTTAATGAGTTGAAATACCACCAAGGTTTCAGCCCGAAGCCTTCATCGGGATGTGGTGTTCGTGTGAATGTAAAATGTAGCTATTGTATTAAATAATAGACAGTGTTAAATAAACATCAAAGAAAATATTGTGTCCTATTCTGTATGTTACAGTGTTTAATGGGCTGGTTTGTATACAGTATGTTGACAGATTGTCTGATATTTATTTTTCTCATGTGTAATTTGGACTGTAGATTAGTATTAAGGTCAAAAACTGAGCTCTGATAACTTGTCTCAAGTTTTAGAAAGATGGGAAATCAATTTTAGGAAAGTGGACTCTTAGAGTGGACCAGGTAGAAAATAACCTGTCACTAAGTTTATTTTTGAATTGAAATTACATGTCATTAATACTCTAAGTATTAATAAAAAAATATGCAATATCTACGTAGAAAACAAATGGAAAATCTCTCTCCCCTGTAACAAAAGTAATAAAAGTTGTTTCTACGGTTAATTTTTGTTGTACCATCCTACAGTGTGGCATTATTTTTAAAGAGAATAACCTGTTGTGCTTTTTATTTTTTTTATGTACTGTAACTGAACATATACTGGTTACTGCATCAATTATACCTTGTGTAAGTGGTGTCTTGATGCATGTAGTCTAATAAACATGAAGGCATCAACAGCCGCCCAACTGTTTTGTTTTCATTTGTAAGGTTTACAAATGTGGTGGCAAGGTAAAAATGTGGCTATTACTTACATAACCTAAAGCACTGTGTGACAAATCACAAAATAACATATTATGTCATCAAGTCAAGTCAAGTAGAGTTTATTGTCATTTCAGCCATACATGTAGCACAATACATACAGCCAAACAAAATGTCGTTCTTCACAGGACCAAGGTGCAAAAAAACATAACATAAGACATGACATAAAATACAACCAATATAATAAATAAAATAAAATATATAGTAGAAAAACAATGTGTTGAGTAGTGGTGTCAAGTATAAAGTGTCAAGTGTAAAGTGATCTGTGCAGGGTATGTGTGTGCATGTGTGTGTGTCAAATAAGGCATGTATGTTTTTTGGGTAGCAGCAAGGTGTTGAGCAGTCTGACAGCCCTGGGGGAAGAAGCTGTTGCACATCCTGGTGGTGCTGGCTTTAATGCTGCGGTACCTCCTGCCAGACGGCAGGGGGTCAAAGAGTCTGTGAGAGGGGTGGGAAGAGTCCCCTACGATGCTGGTGGCTTTCCAGAGGCATCTTTCCCAGTAAGTGTCCTGGATGGGGGGGAGAGAGACCCCAATGATGCCCTCCGCCATCCTCACAATCCGCTGCAGGGTCTTGCGATCTGTTGCATTGCAGTTCCCGTACCAGATGGTGATGCTGTTGGTCAGGACGCTGTCAACAGTGCCACAGTAGAATGTCAGTCTCCTCAGGAAGTGCATCCGCTGCTGGGCCCTCTTGGCTAAGTTGGTGGTGTTCAGGGACCATGTGAGGTCATCGGCGATGTACACACCAAGGAATTTGGTGCTGCTGACTCTCTCCACAGTGGAACCGTTTATGTGAAGTGGTGCATGGTCGATCCGAGTCTTGTAAATTTACATCATTATTACATTACATTTTAGGTATTGACACTTTTATCCAGAGTAATTTACAAGTGTTGGAGAGAGAAAAGACAACAGGAACAAGATAAGGTATAAGAAGAGGAGATGGATGTGCTTTTCAGGGTATGAAAGAAAACAGGGTGAAATTCTGAATTCTTGAACATCTTATTCCACCATTTATCCTCTCACCCAGGAGGGAGACAAGTAAAGACCTGGTGGCATGGTGACTCGGTCACTGCAGGGATGGGCATGCTAGCACCTAGTAGCAAAGCAACGCGCACATCCTGGGAAGTAGGAATGAACATTTCCTTGAAGCTATAGTGGTGGATCTCCTGCATATCCCATAGTAGCCTGTACACTAGAACTATGATTTTCAATTTGATACAAGGAAGGTGTTGCAATAGTCTAGACGTCAGAGGATTAGAGCTTGAATAAAGACCCCAGTTTAGGAATTGTCTGCTTTAGTTGGATGTTGTACAGCACACATGTACAGGATCAGGTTGTGGCTATGATGTGTGCCAAGTTTCATGAGGTATCCTAAGAGGGATCCAAAGTAGCTGCAGTGTGCGTGCAGGCTATTGAATGTCCATGCACAATAGATTCAAATTACTGCCACAAAGGAATGAGAGCATTTATCTCAGGCAGGAACAGGTCAATGGTCGGGCGTGTACAAGGGGCAACACACCGATGATCTAAATGAAAGACCCCATGTGAGAGAGGTTTCTATTGCAGCACAAGAGAGACAGAGAAGGGAAATGAGAGCCCAGTGAGAGCCTACTCAATTTTGAGTTGAGTATAGAAAGCTTTCAGGTGATGTAACGCCCTCTGGTGGCCATAGTGGAGGCAGTGGCTCTTGGCAGTGGCTATGGACAGATCTGACTGAATGGACCCAACCATCTTTTTCAGGTATCTCTCTTTTTCTTGCCCAGTTACTATACTTATATTTAGTTACTCTCAATAGCTTACATGAGTGAGCAAACAAGACCACATGCAAGAGAGCTGTAATGCCCACAAGGGAAAGACAGAGCCTGTTCAGTTTGTTCATATGTGAACTTGATGAGCTCCCTCATATGGAGGACCATAACTGACTTAAGAATAAATAAATGAATTAATGTAAAAATAAATAAAATCAACTAATCAGTGTATATACATAGAAATAAATAAATAAATAATAATAATAATAATAATAATAATTCATGAATGCACAGTAATAAATAAATAGATGAAATCTGGTATAAATGTATATTTCTGTATTTTTTGTCCTATTTATTTATTGTCTCATTCATTTATTTCTGTTTATATTTATTTCCCTATTTACTTATTTGTGTATTTATTCCCCTGAGTATTGCATTCCGTGTTTATAAATGTCTCTTTTTATCTATTTCCTTATAAATGCATTTCCGTATATATTCTTTTCCCTATTTATTTATTTCTGTATTTCCCCATGATAACGAGGGGGCGGTCCATCAGAGCTGGTCATGATGTTCCCTTACTCCCATTGGTTGATCGGTCTCAGCGTGTGTAGAGCTAGGCTAGCATGGGTTGCTAGCTAGCCTAGCACGGTGCTAGTGCTTCGCTCAGGCAAACATAGCGGAGAGCAAGAGAGACCAGTTGCGGCGACCAACCTGTTCCAGGAGGATGCAGCCGGGAGCTCGCTACAACCGGGGCCGCGACAGACAGAGACTAACGAAGGAGTGGAGAGTTAACAGGCCAGAATGCCGCTTTGTTAACATCACAGCACAATAAAACGACCCGGTCTTGACGGCCGCTTTTCAGCGCAATGCTAGGCTAGCTAACAACCCATTCTAACCTAGCCTAGCTCTACACACGCTGAGACCGATCAACCAATGGGAGTAAGGGAACACCATGACCAGCTCTGATGGACCGCCCCCTCGTTATCATAGGGACAGGGAAATACAGAAATAAATAAATAGGGAAAGAATATATACGGAAATGCGTTTATAAGGAAATAGATAAAAAGAGACAAAACACGGAATTCAATTCGCAATTCTAGTTTGGTTGCCTGTATCGCCTACTTTACAGTCTAGTAAAGTATTGAACTGACTTATCATCTGCCTCCTCATGTCTGCATCTGGGTCCAACCTCACTTAGCCATTACACCCACAGAATTATTGACAACATAATTAATAAATGGTTCAAAGGAAATTGGGAAGATGAAAGACCATAAACACTGCCTGAAAGAGCCTTAACAGACTGAACTTGTAACTCATTGCTATGGACTCCTGCAGTAGCTTGTGTAACAGTGCAGATGTGAGTGGTTGGGTACATTGCCTCCTCACAGCTGTTAAAACATTACTTATATGCTTTGGAACATTACTGTGGTATAGTCTCTGTGTATTGCTTGAACCATCTGCTACTCTGTTATTGTCTACGTTTGATGAGCAGAAGACCAAGTTTGTTGTCACAATGAATTTTGAAGTCAAGAACATCAGACAAACTAAGCACACTCAGCTTGGGTTAGCCTAACACACCAAAACAATAAATAATTTTCTAACTGTTATCATGTTAGATATTTTAGCTCTCCCACCTTCTACTGCACAGTTTACACTAAAAGGTTTTCTTAAACCTTCCTTCCTAAACTGGGCTTTTTGTTAGAGGCAGACATCTTCCGCACACCTGTGAAGCGCTTACAGGCAATTTTCCACGACACACCACATAGCTAATAATGACAATGTTCACATTGTTTAAAAGGCTTCCTCAGTGTAGGTTGGAATAATATAACTCCTTGGAAGTGTTAAGTTACAGTGAAAATGGCTGCTTTGAGAATGCCAATGTGTTTGATGGAAAGCAGAAATCACGTTTTTGTCTATTGATACAATACCAAATAAATCAATGGGAATACTTGGAAGTTGTAACTATCCTTCAGGTTAAAAATTATCTTTTTGATTAGAAAGCGTATAAGATAAATACAAATGCTTGTGGTTTCAAAAGGCTGTCATAATCTTACAACTGGATAGTGCACTTAAAATAGTGCCAGTGTCATGAAATAAGAGATTCACAGTGCATAAGCTAGTTATAGTGAATTAGTTCAGCAAGCTTACTTTTTAAGTGACCCACTGCATAACAATCTGTTCTAAGTGGCAGGCAGTAGGCTTGTGCTCCCACACACACACACTTTTTCATCCAGAAAGAAGAAAAGCTGGATAGTTTATATCTTGGCATTTATTGTGAAATTTGTATTTTCATGTGCCATAGGAATATCAGTGCAGAGCAGCATCTCTGTAAATGGTGAGAGATTTGGTGTCTTGTTCAATGATACTCCCGCAGGGCAGAAATTTTGGGTCATGGGAGATGACACAGGGTACCTTCTGGGTTGTGATGTTGTATTTTCATGCTTTGATCTACAACAGTTAAAGACTTCAACCCAGTAAATACATATACACCGATCAGCCATAACATAAAACCACCAAAGCCAAAACAGCTCTGACCTGTCAAGGCATGGACTCCACAAGACCTCTGAAGGTGTCCTGTGGTATCTGGCACCAAGACGTTAGCAGCAGATCCTTTAAGTCCTGTAAGTTGTGAGGTGGGGCCTCCATGGATCGGACTTGTTTTTCCAGCACATCCCACAGATGCTCGATCGGATTGAGATCTGGGGGATTTGGAGGCCAAGTCAACACCTTGAACTCTTTGTCATGTTCCTCAAACCATTCCTGAACAATTTTTGCAGTGGCAAGGTGCATTATCCTGCTGAAAGAGGCCACTGCCATCAGGGAATACCGATGAAGGGGTGTACTTGGTCTGCAAGAAGGCAAGCCGGCAGAGGCAGTGTGATGCTCTGGGCAATGTTTTGCTGGGAAACCTTGGGTCCTGGCATTCATGTGGATGTTACTTTGACACGTCCCACCTACCTAAACATTGTTGCAGACCAAGTACACCCCTTCATGGCAATGGTATTTCAG
>OOFE01031455.1:8297-34073 GCA_900323365.1 Monocentris japonica | reverse complement strand
TGTCAAGGCATGGACTCCACAAGACCTCTGAAGGTGTCCTGTGGTATCTGGCACCAAGACGTTAGCAGCAGATCCTTTAAGTCCTGTAAGTTGTGAGGTGGGGCCTCCATGGATCGGACTTGTTTTTCCAGCACATCCCACAGATGCTCGAACGGATTGAGATCTGGGGGATTTGGAGGCCAAGTCAACACCTTGAAGTCTTTGTCATGTTCCTCAAACCATTCCTGAACAATTTTTGCAGTGGCAAGGTGCATTATCCTGCTGAAAGAGGCCACTGCCATCAGGGAATACCGATGAAGGGGTGTACTTGGTCTGCAAGAAGGCAAGCCGGCAGAGGCAGTGTGATGCTCTGGGCAATGTTTTGCTGGGAAACCTTGGGTCCTGGCATTCATGTGGACCTACACAATATTAGGCAGGTGGTTTTAATGTTATGGCTGATCGGTGTATATTGGTTATCAGAAATTTAAGATTCCAAATATTGAAATTGGTATTGTGCCAAAATCTCATATGTGTTGGCTCTACTTGGTAGGACAATCTTTTATAGGCATACATGTTCAAAGAAAATGTGGAAAGGGTACAGGTACAGTAAGACAATGGAATGCTTGTAGAGATGCTTGTAGAGATACTGCGAACAGTGTTTGGTCCTAGTTGTGACTCAGTAGACGGGCTTATAGAAGATCTGACCACTGAGAAACCTGCGTTTCAGCTCCTTCCACAGCAGGCTGCACTCTCTCTGGGATCCCTTCATGAAGCCCCGGTTTTCTTGAGCACGGCGAGACAGGTAGGGAATGACCTCGTTCACTGGGCCATATGGAACATACTTATAGACTGGGAAACCTGCTTGACCTTTTCACACAACACAGCAACATAATACAAGGAGACAACTGTTAGACTGCAGGACAAAAACATGGCAAGCAAGCTGGTGTCACTTGAAAAAGACAGGGATTTGTTTCAGTGCTATAAAAGTTAAAGGTTGAGAGAGTTCAAAAGCTGATGTCTGCAGGGAGCATGTTACAACATTCTACAGGACTAGGTGATGTAAACCTCTCTGATTACACAACTTGGGATTTGGTTTCAGTATCTGAGCAGAAAGCAACATACCTAGTGGGAAGGTGATCTGGTCACACATGCCCAGCAGCTGTCCAAAGTAAACTTTATTCTCAGTGGGTGAAAGGCCCATCTCATTCATTCTGAAATGACAAAACATACATGATACAAGGCAAAGTATACTTTCATAATGAGCTGGACTGTGATATTCCATCATTGCTGTGATGTTAATGGGTTTTCTTTTTATACGTCCTACAATTACACAGGAAAGCTGACGAAGAATACATTTTTATGTACAGCAATGTGCATTAGTTTGAATCATTAAGATTGGTGCTTTGAAAATGAGCTAGAAGGTTTGAGATTATGTACAGTATGTTTGTTCAAACAAACTAAATATGCAGTTCCTAAACCAACTTTTCTAGGGTAAATTTCACTGTGTCTTCATTGTGGGATGCAACCATGATATTGGCCTTTCTGTTGTGCTCAATCTCCTCCAGCAAATACTCCAAACACCTTCAGAAACACACAAGTGACAAGGCAGCTGGTTAGAATAAAAATATTCTCTCTCTTTACTGGACCACAAAAGGCCAAGATAATTTGACACCTAGCAACAAGGCTCTTACTTATGATACATCTTATTAGTAGCCTCATAGTCTGGGTTAATGGGGTCTTCATAGCCAATCTCCTTGGCCCTGTCCCTCTCTTGGTACATGTAGGCTCCACGGACCAGTTTGGCACCAAAGTACCAGCCCTCCCGTCGTGACAGCTCAACATCTACAGTTACATTGTCATAGGCGTCCTAAAAACATCAATAGTTAAACAGACCAAAATATTACAACTCTCTAAATACCATAAAGATGAAGGATAAATGAATAACAAAGGCCCGCTTTCTATCAAAACTGAATTGCAGAGCAAAAACTATTCTGTTTCACATCCACTACAATTGCCCTACAAGGTTAAATAGGTTGGGCACATTTGGTTTGTCTATGTGGGTTCATGTAACATCAAAAACTAAACATAAATATGGGGCCTCCTTGTAAAGGGAAACAAGATTTAAAGGGAAAATTCCTCAATCAAAAATCTTCCCAAAGCTAGAATAATGATCTGCAATATCATGTTCGGCAATATCATCACAACATGTGAGTTAGATTTGTACTGACTATGCATGGCAGCTTGCCTTTGAAGACATAAAATATTTGTTTAATGATATTTTTTGAAGATTACTTTTGGGGATTGTAGCATTTATTTGACAGAGACAGGAAGGATTGGGAAGGACAGAGATGACATGCTACAGGTCCTAAGCCGGATTTGTACCCAGGACATGGTAGGTACCAGTTGAGCCACCAGGATGCCCCCAAAAACGATCTTCTAATAGTCAAAAAGTAATTAAAAGTATAGATACAATTTTACTTGCTGTAGAAAATACATGATTGGCCAAAATAATAGGGATGTTCTAGTCTCACCTTGAGGTAGCACTGGAAGGTGTTGAAAATGATGGCCTTTTCTCTGTTGAATTTCCTTTGCATTTCCAGGGTCAGTCTGCTAATGGCTGGTTGGAAGTATGTCTGTTCAGCGTCCACCATTAGCCTTACCCCATTCTCCATGGCATGCTGGTGCACACATACACATTGACTTGTATTTCAGTTCATGCTGCTGTCATTGACAGTCATCATTATATGCACAAGACAAACAGGGGTTCAGCACCTCAGGAAACACATTTCATTCCTGATATCTTTGCTTTTTGTAAAGGTTACAGAACTTTTCAAATTAGGGCTCATCTGTGAATGACAGCAACATTCAAAAGTCAAAATTTAAAAACACAAAGAAAAGGCTCAGATAATTGGCCACTGGCAGCATCTTTCCTTAGTAACTCATCTGGGATCCAAACATGGTTGTTTGGTTTTAGCTCGATTAACCTTTTGTCAAGCAGATATACTCTAGGTTAGGAGATATGAATTGTGTTTTTGCTGGGCTGTACTTTGCTGGGATGAGCTTTGTAAACATTAGAAATGTAAGTGTAAATGTTGAGTGTTAGTTAAGAACACATTTGGTCATACTCATCTTTTCTTGTTTCACAGGAGGGGTTAGCCACAGGGCAAATTAAGTGCTGCTGAATATTTGGCAGTGAACATGTGTTTTTGTGGAGTGGCTGCCTAATGAAATGATAACAGCTTTTTGAAAAATGCCATTTGGAAATAAAATGACATGAAAAATGACGTTAAATGTAATCATATTATTAGGAAAACCCTAATCAGTTGAGTATTATTGAATTATTTAACAAATTATTTATTAGTTTCTATATATTTCTGTATTTCTTCATTTAATTATTTCATAAAGACATATTTATTTATTTTATTTTGATACATTGGGTACTCCAAACCATGTTGCCTCACCTTGGCCAGAACATTGACTCTCTGCAGCATTCTCTTCATCTGCCTCTCCTCCTCAACTGTAAACTCTTTCAACAGAGGCTCCAGCTGGCCAGTCTACACAGCCAACACACAATGCACTGAATCAGTTTGCTTTGGCTGCCATGAACTCCTTTGTCATACTCAATGCATACATGTATTATAACCTAAAAAACTATTTGGATAAACCCAGAAAGTGGACCTGGGTGTGAATATGCATACTTACGTTACAGTGACTCACCTCTAAGTTTGGGACCGTAAGCAGAGTCGACATTTTTGTTGTATCATTTATTAAGCTATTCCAGTCAAGCAGATCTATTGTCCTGGGGAATAAGAAGCAAGAAAATGCTCATCAAAATGTGTGAAGTCCTCATAAAACATTCTGTCTATTAAATGGTCTTCGCAATATATTTCTTAAATAGGTTTAAGATAAAATAAAAAACCCCACAATCACTGTTTGCAGCTACATTTCATGGTGACCTACTGCCGCTTGCTCTCTGAGATATAATGAATATGAATATTACAAATACAATGTAGTGAACGTCCATAACAGGAGTATATCACAATTATCAACTACAAATTATCAACCATGATCATTATTATGGTACTGAGTGAATGCTTTACCCTGATGAACCCAGTTTCTCTCCAGTAAACCAATTCTCAATGTCATCTTTGCCTCCAAAACCCAGCTTGGTCAGATTCTCCTAAAGGGAGATATTGATTCAAAAAATATATTGCATTTATTTTTAGATTACACAATACTAGATAAGATAGGTTAGATGAGATATTCAAAAGAAACAAACCGGGGTCAAGAAACTATTCTTTTAGTATTTATATTTATAAAATGTTACTGAAAATAGGTCATTTTAATAAGCCCACGTTTGTCTTTGCTCCAGGCTAGACCCACCTTCAGTTGTTCCACCTCCAGTTTTTGTTCCAAAGCTGTCATTCCAGATTTTCCCTGTTGTGCTGCTAGGATGTTAAAGAACCGTCTCCATTTCAACAGGACCTCTGAGAACTGGAGCTGTTCAGAAGCAGAACAATTCAGCAACTTTAGTGGTTAGCCCAATTTGGATGGCCTTAGCTGGTAGATGTAATTATTTCTTTTTGTTCATTTTAGTCCCATCCAGGGCAATCGTGCTGCAGTCTCGCTACTTCACATTGCCAATGCCCATGCATGGGCATGCTTCACTTCACGTTTTACAGTGAACCAGACAAAAGTTTTTTTTTTCCTTAGTATTTCATATTTCTTATATTTTCATCAAACGCAACTAATAGTGATTACTTACTCCTTCGTCGTCATTACATTCATGTATTGCAATGTATGTAAAATAGTTGTTGTTGCAGGTTGTTATCTATTGGTCGAGATCTTTCAAATGAGGTGTCACTCTAGGCCCTACCAGTCTGCTAATACACTGCCACATAAACATGGACAGCCGACTGAACTTTTCATTACGCACACCGACAACACGATTGTTATCTGTCTGTGGTTCTGGAGCTATCCTTGATTCATTTTGGGTATGTAATTTCAGGCGAGAATTCTAAAAAAAAAAACATGGCTCTTCCCACATAGACATAAAGTTTTCTCCCTGGTCCAATGTTTGTTTTTTTTGCCCTTTTTGGGTGGCGTGTTGGACTTGCAAGTGCTGATGGTGTTGGAGGCAACTAGCAGACTTTGTGCACAGTGATGTGGAAATGTGTGATGGTACTTATTGCCTCTGTCTGTAATTTGGCAAAACAAAAAAAAGTATCTGGAGAAATAAGTAAAATAACAGGGGCATGGCTAATATATTATTACCCTTGTTACCTAATTCTAACCCCATCCAAATGTGGCAATTTTAAAATAAATATCATAAAGTTAAACTTACAAGGAATTGCGGGCGGCCCAGGGCAGTCATTTTAATGGCAGAAAATCCATCTGTAGAGCTCCCTCCTGAAAATCAAAACCTACTTAACTATTTTTATGTCATAGCAATAATGGCAATAAGTTCCAGATAGCAGTTAAAAGTGCATGATCAACATTCCTAGCCGGATGATATCAGCAATAACATTCATTTATTTTGTCTTGTTTAGACCATTCGTTCTCAATCCAGTCCTCAAGGACCCCTTGTCCTGGAGGTTTTAGCTCCAGCTTTACTCAGGCACACCTGAACCTGCAGGACAGGGGGTCCTTGAGGACTGGATTGAAAACCACTGGTTTAGACTACTCTAACTTATTCCCTGCCAGTCATGGGTGGTAACTCATTACTCAGTGACTTATTACAGTACTATTATTACTTTTCCTCAGTAACGAGTCATGTAACAAATTACTATTTCAATTTCAGTTACCAATCAGCGTTACTTTTGTTATCACCCCTTCATACATTTAACTTTAATAAGCCAATCTCCATCCCCAGATTTATTTACGTCATAACTAAAGGTCACGTCGTGCACCACACACGCTAGCTAGCTTGGATTAAAGTGGATACGATAAAATGGAGGCGTGGTCCTTCTGTCCATTCCAAAATCTAGACTAAAGAGTCAGTTAAAGTTATCAGCATCATTAAAATTTAGGCTCCTTAAAATGTGAACACTACTACTACCATCACTACTATTAATGCTACTACTACTACTACTGCTACTGTTGCTACTACTACTACTGCTACTGCTACTACTACTGCTACTATTACTACTGCTACTGCTACTATTACTACTGCTACTACTACTGCTACTACTACTGCTGCTACTCCTACCACTACTACTACTGCTACTATTACTACTGCTACTGCTACTATTACTACTGCTACTACTACTGCTACTACTACTGCTGCTACTCCTACCACTACTACTACTGCTACTATTACTACTGCTACTGCTACTGCTACTACTACTGCTGCTACTACTACTGCTACTATTTCACTTCAAATAGATACCTTTAAAATTTAAATTCAACTTTTTACTTTTTCAGCCATGAGCAAGGACACAAATTTTCTTCAGAAAATGTAACCTTTTCTAGTCTAACCTTTTCTAGTTTATTCCTGACATTTATATTTTCAATAGTTTCAGTGTTTGTATATCACTTTATATCAATACTTTTGTGCTACATAAATATAATAATATCATCATCATTATTATTAGACCTAATTCAAAGATATAATCGTTCTGAATTATGAAAATGTCAACTAACCAGAGGCTTTAATACAGTTTATGAAAGTCTCCAGCTGGTTGTCACACTTCGCCTCATCTGTATAGAAGTAGGTGCGAGCACTGATCACACCCCCACGCCTGCCCCCAAACTGACGATGGGCCTGGTAGTTCTTCTCGCAACGATCAACAACTGGAGTCAAAGGACAACAAGATTAGTTGCTTGTCTTGGCAACAGAATTTTTGCCATGAACTCCAAGACTACTTCCGGGAAGAAGACAGAAGAAATATCCAACAGAAAAACACATTACCAACATTCAACATCAACTAAAACAATGTGGTACAGATAAGTGAGAAAGTGTAGTTGTGTCGACTAGGCCAGAGCGTCATGATGTCAAGATCAAGCTCTCAAGGAAGCCTGAAACGGTAAGGGGAGGAGCATCGTTGAAAATTCTGGTAATGATATTAGCTCAGATATAACTTTCAATTTCATCATCCATCAAAAGTTGTTTTTTTTATATTTTTCAAGTTCCTACTGCTGGAATTGTGTAGTCAATTGAATCACTTTTAACTTTAAGCTTTTATCTTGAGCACTTTACATGAATTCCCCAAAATGTTTTAATATGTCAGTTAATTTTTTAACTTTAGTGAAGTGAAACGTGAATTAATAAATTAAACTTTTAGTCCATAGTCAACAGCTACCCGAACAAATAATCTTGAAAAATGTGTGAAACATGATGTCTACCTGAGCGTGAGCACTCTATGCCTTTGTGTTATAGTGGGTGGTATGATAGCAAGGCCCACTACTACCACTAATACTACTGCTGCCAACAACAACAACACCAATAATAATAATAATAATAATAATAATGTGTAACAAGGAAGCTATGATTTTATTGTTGAATGAACATTTGTCATATATACATATACATATGTATATACACTCACCGGCCACTTTATTAGGTACACCTTGCTAGTACCGGGTTGGACCCCCTTTTGTCTTCAGAACTGCCTTAATTCTTCGTGGCATACTTTCAACAAGGTGTTGGAAACATTCCTCAGAGATTTTGGTCCATATTGAAATGATAGCATCACGCAGTTGCTGCAGATTTGTCGGCTGCACATCCATTCTCCTCTGACCTCTGACATCAACAAGGCATTTTCGTCCACACAACTGCCGCTCACTGGATATTTTCTCTTTTTCGGACCATTCTCTGTAAACCCTAGAGATGGTTGTGCATGAAAATCCCAGTAGATCAGCAGTTTCTGAAATACTCAGACCAGCCCGTCTGGCACCAACAACCATGCCACGTTCAAAGTCACTTAAATCCCCTTTCTTCCCCATTCTGATGCTCGGTTTGAACTTCAGCAAGTTGTCTTGACCACGTCTACATGCCTAAATGCATTGAGTTGCGGCCATGTGATTGGCTGATGAGCTATTTGTGTTAACAAGCAACTGAACAGGAGTACCTAATACTGTTAAGTGGCCGGTGAGTGTATATCTGACATGGGAAAACTAGCTTAAGCAAAATATGTATTCATTGAAATATCTCCCTTTAGGAGAATTTCACCAATATTTAAGTCCCAAACATGCAAACAACCATTACCATGAACCAGAGAACCAGCGCCAAATCAACAGGCCTGTGAAACTGAAAATATTAGTGCTGACACTTAGCATGGAGTCTGGAGTGTAGCATTTAGAGCTTGCTGAAGTATGCTGAAGTGGCAGAATATTATCAGCAAATCAGTAATGAAGCCTTCCCCATGAATCATATGAAAATGGTCTCGCTCACACGGCCAAACGGCAACTGTTCTTTGTTTGATGAGAAGCAAAAAATTACACTGCATTGAAAATATTACAAGCTTTAGCAATCAACATTAGTTTCTACTGGTATACACACCTGGACTTTCTTTCTCTGCTTCAGACACGCATGAACTGAAAGAGAGGGAAAGCTTGGTATCAGATTAGAATAGCAAAAATGGCTGTCATTGCAACTATCTACTACTATAAATCACAGTTTACTTTTCCATACAATAAGACAAGGAACGGGGCCCATCACATTTCATAAAACATGATGTAAACATGATCATTATCTCCAACAAGATAATGATTCTTCGAAGTTCAGTTCAAAATTTCCATGTTTCAAAATCTCCTTTCCTAAACATGTTATGACACAAGAAACACTGACATAACACTGTCCTAGCATCCCATGACAGGCTGTATTACATTACTGTAAAAAGCGGCTGGTACTGCATCACATTCTAGCAATCACGATAATCAGCTCCCACAGAAGAGAGGGGTCTGTCCCAGTGCAGTCCCCAATGCAGTGTGGGCTCTGCTTTGCTATTGCAAATGAATAAAGTGTTTTGAGTACAGTCTGTTGGAGTGGATGAAACACTGTTTTATCTGCTAAAGTGATAAGCACTGTAATACTTGCTGCTCTGACCTGTAGAGATGAGAGAGGACAAGGATGAATATAGACGTGAAATAAAATAATACCTCAAACAATGGCTTTTTAAAGACTTGGCCTCCTGTTAGTACAAAAAGGAGTTTGAATGCCAATGAGAACCTGGAGAGAAACAATAGAATAAAGGAGAATACATTTCCTGAAAGAGGATATTTGTTTCTCAAACTCATTGACAAAGAAAACAAACCTCAGTGTTTTGATTGGATGCTGCTTTCACCTGTAGTTCAAACAGCAACTGTATGCGTTTTGAACAGTGAAACTACCCTGAGCAGTGTTGTTCGTGTCAGCCATGTTACGCAACTGATGTTGTATGATAGAGAACCCAGTATTTAGCTACCATAAACAGTAACACTTTAGCATAAAGAATACAAGCTTTTATTTTTGGCTTTTAATTTTAGTGTGGATAGAAGCAATTAAATGTTGTGATTTAGGAATTAAATGAAATACTGAATATCTAGTAAGTTATAAATGCTTAATTAAGACTCAGAAAGTACTGTATTGTATGTGTGCACCTTTAAAAGCTAAACCTAAAAATCACATGTTATCCTGGAAACTAATCAATTGATTCACAATAGAGTGCAGGTGGTATTTACTCAGCACCAGGTCAGATGTACAACCCACTTACTCCATCTCCTTCTTCTCTGCCTCCTCTTGTGTCAAGTCTTCTTCCACACTGTAATCCAATACTGCCCCCACACCAAAGGCCTGATTCTTCTGAATCAGAGGTTTGATGGAGTTGTGGTCTTCCCCTGCCACAAATTGACCATAGAAGGTCATCTTCATCAGCTTCTCAAATATCCGCTGGCCAAAGACCTTCTTAGTTAGTTCCATCAACTGAAATCAAAGCATGACAAAACATTCCTCAGTCGTTCACGCTTATTACCAACGCAGATATGATACCTCCGCAGGTAAGGCTAACACTTCGTTAAAATGTGCTTGAACTTAGCGTTTTCTACACGTGGAGCAAATAAGGTTGATTAAGCCAAACTGTCTAGGTCACGGATTTTGTAGTTAACACTAAAACTACGGAAATCACATCAACAAAACTCACCTCCTTGTTCTTGTCGACTAAGACGTCAGATGTACAAAGCTTGAAGACCAGGACACTCCGGAGTAGTTCTATGTTATCTTTGCTTTTGTATGCTTCTTGAGTGTTGTCGAAGTCGATGGCAATTTTATTTGCCTGTGTAACTGTAACATTTTTGCTCTGTGTTATGAACTCAACCGGGACAGCTTTCACCACCGCACACCGAAATCTCACAGGTGAAATTCGTATTTTCTTGATATAGTCTGAGTTTGCCCTAACAAGAGCTGTTACAAACTTGGTGTACGACATTAGTGCAGATATAGAATATGTAAGTTCTCCAAAAGTTTAGCAGTTCCCCAGTGTCTGTGGTACGCAGCAGTAGGCAACCCTCGCGGAGAGAACTGATCGCGCGTGTGTTGGTGACATGTGTTTTGTGTCTGGGGAAGAAACATCCACGAGTAGCGATTGGTAGTAGCAGTCCATGACGTATTCAGAACCGCTTCTTAAAGATGGGCTGCGTTACGTTCAGAAGCATAAAGCCCTATATCCTGCTCATGTCTCTCTTCAGTTAGCCCAGGGAATCTACCGTTGATAACATGCTCAATAACATGTTACATGATAGCATGTTGCAATGGGATTATTGAATTTTAATTTGAATTATGACTTCAATGTTACACAAATATATGAAAAAAAAAAGTTGTAATAATTTGATTGCATTTGAATTTATAAAATTTTTGTTAACATTTGAATTGTATTAACCATAAAGCCAGGCATGACTTTGAAAATGAAATGCCAAATGGCTTTTTCATAAACATTTTAATATTGTCAGCGAATGTGCGTACCAGTAAATGAAAATTCAAATGCAGAATTATTGCATTATTGCATCAGATTATTGCATTCAAATTGTCATGTTGACTCAAATAATGCATGCAAAGATGAAAATGCTATTCCGGGACTGCATTTTCATTTTCCAATTTGCTTTAACTTTTGGATTAAGTTAACTATACGCCTCCATTTTACAGAGTTGTACAGAATTTCGTGCTTAGCTAGCTAACTAGCGAGAGAAAAAATACAATGTCTTCATGTCTCGTAACGTTAGAGAAACTTGGTCGGAAAATTATAATGGTTTGTCTGCTCAAGGCAAAAGATCCTACACAGATAAATTCACCCTTTCTAATGGAACTAACCTGCCAGATCCCTTCCCTCCTGTCAGTGGGTGTGTGAGCCTTGTGTAAGTTACAGTATGTTATATAAAATGTTCTCTGAAATTTCCTAGGAAGTCGTCCGTCCGAATACGGTTTGACGTCACGGTGAGATATTAAGACAAATTGTTTTTTTTTTTTAATTATCTTTGGTACCTCTCCATACTTTTCTTGTTTGCACCTGAATGTGAGGTATTTGTCTGAAAATCCCGCCTCACTGCTTTCAAATGTTCATGATGTGCACGGCACATTTGCAGACCTATTCTGCAGCGCTGCGTGGGCACTGCAGACAGCCTCTGCGGCTCTGCACACACCATTTCCGCAGAAGTATAAAGCAGGGCTAAGGCACATCAGCTAAGTGGCTTTGTTGTCCATTTTGTAAAAATCTTGATAAAAACTATGGAATTGCAGTTTTTTCAATTACTATTTTTTTGTCTTTCTGATTGTGTTTGGTATGTCATTTTGCAAACAAAACACGTTTTTTGAACTATAATAAATGCTTGGCACCCCGGACTGCCTGATTTTTACCCTTTTTTTTCTTTTTACAGTGCACAATACAAAACCGCTACAAGCACCTGCAGATTTTCACCTCACTGCAGGGGTAGTTAAACTCGTACCCCCATCTCCCACCTGATTCAATCACTCATACTGTAAGTGGGATGGAGCTGGAAAAAAGTCCTGTATGAATGCAGTATGCGTTTTTTTGGAGCATTAAAGTTGTCTTTCGATCTCTATACTTCATTCTCCACACTGTGCTTCTTCTTCTACTTCATTTGGAGATGTATAGTTCCTAGTTTTCAACAAGAGCCGACAAAAGTGGGAGGCGTTAGAGTAATATTCAAAAGAAATAGTAAATATTTTAAGGAAAAGAAGAAAAACCTACCTTCATTCTCCTTGAAGTCGGGTATGTTAAAATGTGTAGGTTTGACTTTGCTAGTTACTTTGATCAGTTCCTTCACATCCATTTCCCTGAGTTGGTTGTCTGCCATGTTATTTTCCCCCCGTATTCCTTACACTGCCAGCTATATAGCCTCTTGTCACCCCCTGCATAGATCAATGGAGAGGAGACACTCCTATGTGCATGCGTCGTAAAAAGAGTGTTTACTAATTATGAATTAAGGGTGAATCTGAATCACAACTGTTGTTGTGAGAACGCGTGTATTTTTACTTGCTCTGCATTATTAGGAGCACTTGAGTTTTAGTGCAAACACCTCTTCTTTCCCTTTAAAGACAGTTTGGATTTAGCTCACATATTTGAAATTTTATGGGAAATATATTTTTATAAAGAAAAACCTTCAGGGGCTCAGTTTAGCAATGTTTTACTGAATTTCATATTGACCAATAATTTTCCTCTCCTCCTCTTTTACCTTTCCCATGTAAATTGAGGGAAAATGGAGTTACATTTAGGCTGCTATTATACCCATAGTATGGTGGTATCATTTTCTGCTCAGGGTTTGATCCAGAGTGTGTCCCCCAAAAGTTGAAATGAAACCTATACCCTTGTGCTGAGGATTGATCCAGAAGTAGCGGCATGCAGCGCATTGTCTTATCGATTGCAGAGAATAGTGTATTGGGTGGCAGGGTCAGATTCTCTGTGGCACATTGATAGGAATGACAGACTTCTTACAAGGCAGGTTGAGGAAGTGCTATGGGGATCAAGATAATGACAACCAACAGATTGAAAGACTACGGCAAGACATTTGGAGTGAAGTACTAAATGTCTACTACTCTCTGTTCAGTCTTTTGGAGGAAAATGCCACCATTGACAAAAACAAATGAGAAGCACAGGCACACAGCACAGGCTCTGCATTACATGTACCTTTCAAAGATTGACAGGGATTTAGAACTTTTTATTAATCAGTGAACTAAGAAACTGAGAACTGCAAGATATCTGTGACCATACTAGGTGGGCAACCACAATCCAGGGCATATTTGTTGATGAACCAGAGCCCTTTCAGCAGCAGAGCCCCCCTAAGCTTGTAAGTACTTGGTATCATTTTCCCAACTTTGACCTTTCATGAAAAAATATTTTAAATTATAGAAATTCAATAGATTCCTTTTCATTGCATCTAATTCTGTGCCCAGATGACATATGAAGACATTTTACATTTTGTACACTACAGAGAGCTGATGTTGCAGTGCTAAAATTGCCAAGCGTGGTACCACCCCATCTGCGTTATAATACCTTGAGGTGTCATTTGCAGTGAAATTGGACTTCATTTTACTTTTCCCAAAATATTCATGTTGTTAAAAACATGTTTTTGGTATCCACCTAGAATTGGATCGCATGTTTCTCTGCAAAATAAAAATATGTATCACCCGCCCAACTTCCTCCTGCAGTTCATTCAAGATCATCTAATAGGTGCTTTAAGCATAATCTTGCAGGCACACAGAGGTTGTAGCCATCGGATGGGCCTCCATATTTCAGCGCTGTTAACTACTGTATATGTAGTTTCTGCCTTGTTAACTAATGACAGCACTGCCATTGGTTGCAGTATTGCTGTACTAAAAAATAAACAAAAAACAGAATGCAACATTCATGACAAAAACTACTTATGTGAGCATTGATTTCTGCTTACTTATATATGGACTAATTGCATGTCTGCATTGGTAGAAATGTGGCCACAAGCGTCTCTGATCACCTCAGACCATTTTCATCGGCCAAACAAATGTTCAGTGTAATAAGCAATTAAGATTTTTTCCAGATAGATGTTAATTCCCAAGATGCATGTTAATGTCTGGTGAAAACGGGGTTGAAAGTGGCTATTGATGTAAAGGTTGTATCTGTTGGCAAGCTTTTTACCACTTCCAAAACTGCCTGCTGATGAACTTTCTCAAATCACTAATAACACTACAAGGCTCAAGTTCAATTCATGAGATCCACAGCATTAAATGTTTACTCAAATTTCATTATTGTCCTGTGAGCTAGCAACTCTTTATTATGAGATTGGTATTGACATACCAATTTTCTTATTGTGGCTTGGAAATAGAAATGTGTAGAACTGTGCTAAAGAAGGGAAGAATAGTTGCACTTAAGTGACTTAACTACACACAGTTATCATCACAACAATTTCATTTTTTACTACTGCTGCCATGAAGGTCCGATGCTTTTGGCATGGTAGAAAAGTTGTCATCGTTGCACTGAGTGGAAACATGTCCACTTCTCATTCTACCATATTTGATATTCAATGAGTTTGTCTATAAAGCTCTTAAAATCTCAGGTACAATTATGTGGCTATGGTGTATGGCTTAGGATAGGCATGACAGGTTATCAAAGAAAAAACAGGATCTAGTCAAAAGGATGTAATCAATGGGCCTAGACAACACTTGCATTAATATAAAGACTGAACACATTAATGCGTAAATAATGTTTGTGCAACTATAAATCAAAACATTGGGAACTTTGTATGACATTGACACATCTTTGTTTAATTAAACTATTCAGTTACAAGTTGAGGGAAGGGAGGGCATCACAAGCAATGATAGGGGAGAGGCGAGTTGACAGGAACCATTACTCCATCTGAATGATGTTCTAACCAGTCTTTTTAATTCCCATGGGATGTCTGGTCGCCTGCAGCCAGTAAAGGCGTGACTTTCAGGACATTGTCCGTGTTGACTGTTACTCAGGTGTGGAATCCAAGAAGAATCCAAGGATCATGGAAGTGTGAGAATTGCTTCATTTCTGTCACAACTTAAGGTCGCGTCCTATTCCTCGTCCTTGTTCTCGTAATTGTGCTTGATGTGTTTCCATAGTTTCTGTAATGAACCCAGAAAGGTGACGTTACACAAATGTAACATTTGATATCAATAGACAGGTTGTAGCAAACTGACACACCGCTGAATTTGTAGACCCAAACAGAACTAGCTATCTAACGCTAGCGAGCAAGCTAACTTAGCTAGTTCGTCCTCTACTCAGGGTCAGTGTACAAGAGGCAGTAAAATAGCAAGGCACACACTTACCCCCCGATTCATTTGCTCAAAAATAGCATCGCCCCCTTGGTCAAACATCCGTTCAAACAAGACTGCTCCAACCATAATGGTGATAGCGAAGGTAGACGTTCTCCTGAAGAGCAAATTGTAGACAGATCTTGCCAGCGCCATGATGAAGGAGTAGTAGGCTTTTCTTCTTCGTCTTCTTGAATTGTAACGGCGGTTGGCAATCAGCATTAGGCCCATTATCGCCATCTTCTGTTCCGGAGTGTGGACCAGAGTATGTATATTCTAAACATCAGACCTGTTTCTTTGATAATATCCAACTACAGGAACAGCAAATGTTCATCAATTCAAAATCTTCTTCAAATTAAACTGTTGTTCACCAGCTTCTCTCAACTATGTAAACATGCCATCCATCTGTTGTACATCCTGGTTTTATGCCATCTAGTACCGTAGTTTTTTAGTATTTAGTATTTCGGCCTTTGTATTTTGTACCTTGCATTTGTATTTTGTACATTCTTGTGATACTGTTATGCTACTGCAATCCCCCGGGGATCAATAAAGTATCTATCTATCTATCTATCTATCTATCTATCTATCTATCTATCTATCTAACTAACTCTGTTTTCATCTTTCATCTTTCCCTTTCATATTTCTTACAGTGAATTATAACATGTTCCTGGCACTAGTCGCATAAACCTGTGGCATGTTTCCCAACAAGCTTTACTTTTAACAGCATTCTTTGACTTTCAACTCTCCAAAATCGGCTATCTGTTTCATTGTAAAACAAGAAGGGGACGTACACTGCACTTGCAATGCATCAGTAAGTTTATTTGGTGCCTTGACACTAAACCAAGTAGTAAATAACAGAACCGGATGTGCTGTGACCTGTTCGCGTAGACCGGAAGTGGTTCGACGCCATGCTGTGCACGGACGCTATTTGGAACATTCTAAACAGGAAGTTGTACCTCGCTCATATTGAACGGATGTTGGGTAGTGTAGTGTAGTAAACGTAAACACCTTCTATCGATGCATTCCACCGAAATCAGGCCATACGGTTCGTAGTTTTTTAATATCAAGTACTCTGTAATGTACCGGAATAGACAGGAGTGAACCAGAGCCGGACGGGGATGACGTCGCCTGTTTTATTTTCCTGATATTTTTACGTCCTGTGAAGGGTCCTGCAAAGGTACCTACTTCTGGACTGGAACGCACGGTGAGTGTGCGTAGGATTTGTCTCTTTTGTTGCTTCTATTTCTGTTCTTCTGTGATGGTCTAGCGAGGAAAAGTTTAAAAGGGCACTTCCTACGGTAGTATTTCAAAATAAAGCATTTAGCAAGGGGACAGCACTATCTCGCCAATGATCAGTTACGTTTTAAGTTACTCCCAACACATACCATTTATTGATTTTTTTTTTTAATCGATTATTTTGTTAATATACATGACTGAAATCAAACGTTTGCTGGTATGGCAACTAAGGGGAAGGTGGCCAGCATAGCTAACGCAGGTTAAAAAAGTTGGGGGGTTAATGTTCTACGTTTAGCCCGACATTGTGCCTACAGTTTGGACTGCACCTTCTGCAGCATTGTTGTCGTTTCTGTTCTGTTTTGTTTACGTTAGTCTTTCCAGGACAGATGTTAAGATCGCGGAAGATAACCTAGTTGCATGGCAAGGCATGTTTGACAGGTCAATACAACTTACTCATTATTATTATTATTAACTCGCCATGTGTTGGCTGAAGAGTTACTTAATCATGGTCATGTGTTGCTATTTACTGTGTTTCAGAGATTTGAAAGTACGCGGCTTGTACACACAACCTGAGCCATGGGGAAGCGGTATTACTGTGACTACTGTGACCGGTCTTTTCAGGACAACATGCACAATAGGAAAAAACATCTAAATGGTGTTCAGCATCACAGGGCTAAAAAGGCCTGGTTTGATCACTTCAGGGGTAAGACTTGCAGTTGTTTCTGAGACTTCTGACATGTGGTTACAATTCAATTAAATGAGACAGCTTTAGGACATATGATGTGCAAGTGTGATTTTTTTTTTTTTTTTTTTTAAGGATTGTGATTCTGTACATACTGAGTAATAGGCTTATTCATGAGATCCACATTGGGGATTTAAGCATGCTCACATTCCAGCTTAGCATTTTGGCTATTCACCTTAGGAGTAGAAGGTTACATAAAAGGCACATGAGTAAAATCTTTGTAACTAACTTACACATCATGCTCTTACATTACGCTCATCATGTTGCAGATTCTGCAGCCATTCTGTATGATGAGCAAGCCAAGAAACCCTGCAGGAAGTTTCTCCAAACAGGTAGCACAACAATCAAGTTCTACATTCTATTAATGAACAGGGAATGATATCAAATGGCTGGCTGTATGTAATAATACATTTTTCTCTGGGTGTTTCTGCATTAGGAAACTGTGGCTTTGGCCCCAACTGCAGGTTTTCTCACATGTCCGAAGAAGATTTGACAAACTTAAAAAGGCAGATTGAAGGTAAACTGTAACCATAGGGTGGTGCTGTCTACCATGTGATTTAGGGTTTTCAAAATTGTGATGGATTACATGGCATCATGAGAGCATGATAGCACATTTGTAAAAGAACATAAGATTATAGTCACTTATCAGTAAAAACATTTTAAATGCTTGATGGCACATAAGAATAGTGTGTAAATATCTGTGACAGATACTCAGTGAGTTCCAATTGAAAACTTTCTGCAACATCACACAGCATTACATTTTATGACTTGTTCAAAGAAATTTATAGTAGCAATTATGTCACTATTATCATGCTTTAAAACACCACAGTTTTCTAACTGTAAGCAATATAGAAGCTATGTCTGTGATTCTATGCTCTTTTAATTTGAATGCAGCCTTGTGTTCACACAGATTGCACCTGTCAAAATGTCTCACGAGAGTGAATCACATTTGTGTGTTTGTATTCTCTCACTCTCACATCATTTGATTTTCTCCCTCCTTAGTGATGTAAAAATAAACGACTACACAATAATTGTGAAACCGTGATCTTTCATCAGACTACAATTGTAGCTTTGAAATCTCATATCATTGCATCCCTTATTGATAGTGATCATTTATTTCACACAAGTAAAAGTTATCAAGGTTGCTGTGTTAAATAGCTCCAAATTGAAAGCGAGTGAGATTTATTTTCTTCTTCAGATGAAAGACAACACAGCGAGGACCCTGAGGGCAGAACTTCCCCTGGGCGAAGCATAGAAGAGTGGCTCGATAGAAGGGAGAAGAAAAGACTTGCCCTCAGTAGTGAAGGGTAAAATGTTCATTATGCTTTCAACAGTTCATACATGGTTAGCATGGCTAATGGTTATTCCTATGTATCCATAATTACTCTCTCTGATTCTTTATCTATATAGAGTTCTAAAAGATAAGGAAGACAGTGAAGGAAACCAAACAGAAAGTGCCATACCCCAGCAGCTCCTCTCCATTCCTGACCTTCCATGCTCACTTCTGCCCCCTCCCCCAGGTGGATGGAAAGTCACAATGAAAACTGAATGGGGCTGAAGGATATTCACTGTCCTATTAACTAGATATAATTTGTTTTTCCTTTAACGTGATGTGCATGTTTGAAGTGACTAGATTTGCCAATTTTCCATTTAAAAAGGTTACTGTGAGCAAAGTTAATTGAGTTTGTAGTAGCCCACGTAAAATGCAGTCTGATAACAGAATGGCAAAGAAAAAGAGGCCTTGTGAGAATATGTTGTGTAATTGGCTATGCTATGTAGCGCTTCCACAGCTGCGTTATCAACTCTGATTATAGTTGCCCTCTGTAAATGCACTGCTGATTTGACCTGTAATTAAAAACAAAACTCCTCAGTATTCAATAACTTGGCTACATTGATATTTCTTTTGCGATTAGCTGTACAACTAGCTAGCCAACTAGCTAGAGAAGAAACGAGCAAGTGGGAGTCATTTTGTCAGTCAATCTTCTTAAGAGAGTATTGTAGTATTGTTGAAATTAAAGTATTGGGAAGTGAGATTGACCTGTGATTAGCAACCAGGTGAAAGGTGTATAAAATACCATCTTAAGTACATTTTTATTACGAATCATATGGTTTCTCCTATGGTTTGTCATGCCTGATCAGTCAAATCACTTCAAATCAATGTAACGAGCATCTTGCCTGACCCACCGTATCTTTGGGTCATGTGACTTGGAAGCTATTGAAAGAAAATCCTTTATTTTGCATTTATACATTCATATAAAATATTTTCAACATTTTGTTAGACAATGTCACAAGATGTGACCATTGCTAGTAAACATAAACAAGGTAGTTTTAAAAGAGCCTATTTTAAAGAGCAGTGATCCAGATAACAAATGTGAATAAACACTATCAAAGTCATTTATGTATTCATCTACTGAAAGATATATCATGCTAAAATACAAGGAGAGACTGTGATAAAGAGTTGGAGTGTTACTGACAAATGTTTGTTAGTGACACACAAATGCACACCCATACACAACCACACACACTATGTAATGTTACAGTATACATTTACATGGAAATACTCATTCATCTCAAATTGAGGGAAAACAATTGAGAAATTCAAAGTGTCACTATGTCTCCGTATTCAGTAAATAGCATCTTTTAACCAACCCCATAATCTTGTGAGCCACAGATTTACCCCTAGGTCTGATAAGTATTGTATTTCAGGTGTGAGCATTTTTCGACAGAGTGTTCTGAATTTGGGGTCAATATCTTTCCTCATGTTGTAACCCAGGATGGAAGACTCTCCAACTGGCTGCCAGGGCAGCAAATGTCGATCCTGGATCATCCTGGCTTCAACTGCATCCCCACCCTCAATACAGATGGTCTTCATCTCAGCATTCCTTCTCCTCAGCTCATTTACTTCCCGTTTCATTCTTTTTTTCCCATAAGCCTCTACTCTGGCCCAGAACGTAGAATTAAAGTGCTGATAGAGTCTCCAGTCAGCCCCATTCCACTCTAAGGCTTTAGCTCTTAACTCAGGGGTCAGTCGAGATACAGACGAGCCCTTGCGAGCATTGAGCTTGAAAAACAGCAGGTCCTCCATGGTCCAACAGAGTGTGTCCTTAAGCAGGATAAGAGACTCTTCAAAATATTCTGCCATGAGGACCAGATGGAAAAATTTAGACATGCTCTGAATAGCTGTCACAACATGGGGGTCATCAGACTCAAGGTTATTGTCAAAACCAAAGTCAAAAAAGAGAAGATTTTTAAGATAGAATGAATTGTAAGCCTCTGGGGTGTAGAAGGTCCAAGGATGGTGCAGAAACTCAGCTAATTTGTCTCCATTGATCCTCCATGTGAGGGGAACTGCTCGGTGATAGTAATGGAAGGAAGACTCAAAGAGCTCCGCCGGGTCACGTAAGATGGTTATGTACATAGCATCTGCAGGCAGAAGTTTGGCTACTTCTTGAGCATCAAAGCGCATATGGTTACAAACAATGTTGAAACACTCTCCAGGCTGGTACGCCTTGACCTGGGAGCACTGGAAACGTGATGGGTAGAAAAAGTCATTTCGACCATCAGGGAAGGCAAACTTCAACTTGTGCTTTTCTCCAAATCGGAGGAGGATATTGAGTATTGTGCTGCTAGCAGTTTTGTGGGTCTTCATAAACATGATGTTCACCTTGGGAGAGCACTCTTCTGTCTCGGGTTTTGTGCTTTGTAACCTGATAGTGACATTCTTCTGCCATAATTTTGACTTGGTAAGAGCACACGAGGGTGCATGGGAGCCCCTGTGAAAAAAGTATATGAGTAAGTAAAGAGTGAAACTCAGATTTGTTTGATTTATCTCCATAAAATGCTTTCTTTCTGAATATTTACCTACTCTTGGGTTGGGTTAGGTAAGCAGTACAGTACCAGCATGATGCTGGTCAATAAAGCCCAAAGAACCAATTGTCGTATTATTGACTTGGGCATCCTTCCTTCAATGCCAAACATATTCAGAATTCTATGGGGAACCTGAAAAGGACAGATTAGAGAGCAAACACGTACAGACGCAAAATGTTAAAGAGAAAAGGCCAAAAAAAAAAAACTTTATAGACATGACTTGCTGAATTTTGTTGTGTAACAGTCATGGGTATGCTTATGTGACCAATTAGGTTGAATTGCTAAGTTATTGTCTTGTCCTTATACCACAATTCATAGTCTCAATTCAACCACCTGCCACAATTCTTACACATAGACCCGTCAATTACCAGGAATACAGTAGAGTAAAGGGACCATAAAAGACACATGCTTTATAATAGTAGCTACCCATGTCAAGGCAAGCTTGACTCATTTAAAATAAATGTAAGTTATACTTAAGTCTGAATCACTGGTATGAAAAGAGGTAAATGAAGACTTGAGAACGTAGAGAATATCTGATAAGGAAGAAAACTGCTGCATCATTCTTTCTAACAAAACACAAAGCATGTTTACACACCAAACATGTTTATGGTCGTAAAATCTCCCTTTCAACAAATGGCAGAAATGAGGGGAGAAAAGAGCCTACTACATAGAAACCACTATTTACGTACAAACAGCCCAATAGCATACTGCTCACTTAATGAAAAGGCTGGAATAATGTTCTCTTAATTTCAAAGTTAAAATGGTTTTTCAAGATAAAACTTTCATTAATCTTCTGAGCTAAAACCTAACAGAAGAAAATTTGATCTTTGCAGGAGATTTTGTAAACATATCAACCCAGAAGCCTACCCCTGACACTGTACAGAGGCCTAGTCTTCATGAAAGAATCCTTTCCAAATTCATTTAAGTGTCTTGTAAAAAGGTGCAGCTCTAGGTTCAGATATTTGTTCACCCAATAAGGTTTTCCTTAACATTCAAAATATTCTGTCATTATCAAAACAGCAGTAGAAATCAAGCGGTGAGAGCAAATCAATATAAAACAATTTAAAGATTTACCTGTAGAGACAACAGCATCAACGATGTCAGAGTGAAGATTGGGTTTCAGCATGAAAAGACACCACCACTCTAGAGCATGTGCACATCTCAGTGGCTGTGAGAACTGAGAGAAGAATAGTCCCCTCCCACAGTGTCTAGTTAACAAGGCTGTTGGTGTCCTGTTGGCATTTCTGCTGAGATTTATAGTTTGACAAATTAGATGTTGTTTTTAGGCCCAAAATCCAAATAACATCAATATCAATTATACTTATAAAAAGTTTTTTTTCTTTTTTGTGAAGAAGAGTTGTCATCAGGAAAAATGAGAGCATCATAAAGACATCTCTGAGAAAAGGCCTCATAGACAATTGTGGGTATTTTGGCCATACTGTTCTTACAGAATTATGGACATATGGAGCATATCAAAAAAACAAACATGAAATTGACATGCACTTGCAGTTTTAGGAGGAACACACACTACAACAAACTAAAGGAGCAATAACCATATTCATCAACATATCCGACACCCAAATGCTCTTCTCTGTAAAAAATGTGCTTTTGTAAATATCGAAGCAGTTACTATTTGGTCCAAGTTGTTTCTTGAATTCTGTGGATAGTACAGATGGTTTGTGAAGGACCCAAAAGTGTGTTATCCCCTGAATCATGGCTTGCATGGCTGCATGGCTTTCTCCTATCCACCAAGAAAGGGAGATAACCTAGGGACAAAGAGAAGGAGTACTTAAAAGCCTCTGAGCCCTTTGGACACAGCTGGGATCAAAAAGTGTAATGTGGCTTTTGCAAACCTTCAACTGCTATATGTACTATATGTTGATGCTAACCATAAAGGGTTAAGCTGTGTGCTGTGTCAGGACTAAGGTGAAGGCCTGTGTCCAGTTGCAGTTTATTCCCATCTGACCACAACTACCCTACTCATAAACTACCATTTCTAGCATTGAAATGGGCTGTTGTGGACAAACTGCATGACTGCCTGTATGGAGTGAAGTTTGAGGTGTAAACAGACAACAACCCGCTGATTTATGTGTTGACCTCAGCAAATCGTCTACCTACAACTGTAGTCTGAAATACAGGTCAGGGAAGCAGAACATTAATGCAAAAGCCCCCTGGGAAGCAGTTCCTGTGCTCCTCAGTTACACCAGAGTCTGATGGCATCACCTATGAAACTTGTGCTGGTGATAATTATGATACATAATTCCCCATGGGGGATTTGATATTGATCTCTCCTGCATTTATATGTATTCTCAATAAAGTTTTCATATTCAATACTTGAGCTGTTTGAACTATTTGAAAACATTACCTTTACTCAAATGAATAACAGAACAAACAAACTGCTGGCTTTAGTACTGAGTGCAATCTTAACAGTACCTGGAAAATTACCAAAATTCACAGCCATCATCTCCTCCCCTCATGGCTTCCAACTGCCACAATCGTCAGGTGGCGTTGATCAACAAAAAACAATTTGTAACAATTTCAATTCCAATGTATGTACTTACCCAACCTGCACTTTCCTCCATGTTTGTAGTGGCTGTGGGGAGGCTCATCCTTGATCAGTCTGCCATTCCCAGCTTTTAAATAGCTGGAAAAAGGATACTTGATCGGCCCCTTTAATTCCCCGCCTTTCCCAGCGTTTCACAAGTTCCATAGCAAGCGTCAGTAGCTTGATTCCATAAGCAGTTTTCCTTGTTCTATGCATCTGTCGATGACGCCATCAAACTGATTAAATCGGCAGGCCAAGGAGCGTGGCCGTCAAAAGCCGACATCACAGACTTTTAAAATCATCTCTATTCACCCATCGCAGTGGCCCCTTTTCGGTCTTAAATGGGAATCCAAATTCTACTTTGCAGTTAAGCTCACTTTTGGCTGCAGAAGCAGTCCTTGCATTTTCAATCTACTGTCTGAAGCCCTCTGTTGGATTCTGCTAAAAAATGTCAGATTGCCACCCCTTTTACATTTCAACGATTTTCTGCTAGTAGATCTACCCTCAGATTCACTGGGCAGCTCATTCTCAAAACTAATTTGGTTGGCATTCGGTTAGATTGCACATATATGAAAGCCTCCCTGCCAGAAGAGAAACTGTTGAGATCCTTTATCCCTGCTTGGCACAGTTGTGACCATAGGAATATCTACACTGTTTCCTTGAGGCACAATACATTTATTCCAAGAGAACTGTCAGCTTGTGTTTCTGTCAAGTCTGTTGTCTAGTCCAGCATGGTTTGTGCCAGGCCGTGCCACTGCAACAGTAACCCCCAAAATACAAAATGTGCCACTATACTTTTTCACTGTGCCCAGTTAGCCCTCAAAAAATCCTGTGTGATTTAAACAACACTCATTGCTGTAGTATAGACAGAGTAGATGTGCTACTCTCCCTCTGATTGGTGTTATATTTTCTCTGGACTGAAGGCAGCACGTTAGCTCAAAACACCTGCTAAGTGGAAGCTGTAAGTGTCAGGGTAGACATGGGAGAGATTATTTACTAGTAGCCAGGCAATTTGGGAGTGAGGGACAAGGCATGAATCTGTTCTGATACTGATACTTTAATGTCATGCACAACATAACACTTTCTGGCAGGAGTTGATTCTACGAGGTTAACAACAATCTAGAACAATCCATACACAGGCAAGAGTGGCTCACTGGTGATGGCACGAAAGCAAAAAGAATCACAGCGAAAATAGCAGAATTCATTGGATTAGATGACCAACTGCTTTCAGTGGTGGCAAAAAGGATTCACCTTGAGCCACTGTAAACCATCCCTAACCCCCCCAAAACAGAAGCTATATCCTCTAGCAATATGGTATGTTGCCTATTTTCAGCACACCTTCAAACAGAGAGGGAGCAACTAATCAGTGAAATCACCTGGTGTAGTGATTGGTTGGAAGGAAAACCTGCATACTCTTGGCCCTCGATGGCACATGATTGGACACCACTGGATTACAGTGATTTCAGCAATCTCTGTGTTGGCCCTTGCTAAGGTTGACCACATTTGACAAGGTGGATTACCTGATTGAACCTGATTACCTGATTGATTGCTGTAATGCCTGGACCAGGTGCAGCTCTCATTAGTGCCCAGGAAGTCAAAACTGAGTAGCTCAGTTCTAAAAAGAAGTGTGAAAGCAGGTAAGTACCCCACAAGCTCACTTGCAAAGCTTTATACTACCATATTCCAGCACCACAAAGAGGCTTTTCAAAATATCCTGAAGTTGGCCTCTTGCACTAGTCCTGCCAGTACACACAGCAGATGTGGAGAGGGAATTCAATGCACACAACAGTGTGAAAACATGACTGTGAAACCACCTGAAGCCTCAGTGTAACACACTTGTCTTGCCTTCGAGGACCTTAGAAATATTCAGAGCACACAGACAAAGGAGAATTTTCTCAGAAGTCACTTGAATTCACACATTCAACATGCCATGCCCTTTAATAAGTTATTTGAAGTAAATGTTTTAAGCATGATTTGAATTGAAAGTTACTTTGCCATTTTAGTGATTTAGCAGATGTCCTGATCCAGAATGACTTAAAGATGTAGATACTCCAGATAAAATATTGTAAAATTTATACAACAGAGCTGCAATTAAAATATTTTTTGCTGTACAATAAAATGTCGAGAACAATATTCAGTATCAGTTTTTATTGACACCCCCCCCCC
>OOFE01031451.1:2931-14211 GCA_900323365.1 Monocentris japonica | reverse complement strand
AGAGAAGTGCGCGTGCAACACTGAATCTGTGCAACTCTGATTGCACGAAAGCAAGAGGGAGGGCTCTCTCGACGAAGGTAAGCCAGCAAGCCGATACAAAATCTTACTATGTAACTTATTTTATATATTTGCAAATATGACAATCGTGGACGATGCTAGACAAACCAAACGTATATCACCCGTAGACAGTTGCCATAGCTACGGTGTGAATTGTCCGTGAGCTCAGCTAGCATTGACTTTCTGACAGAGTCGAGTCCAGTGGGTTTGTCAGCACAGCAGTCTGGTTTTTGTTAGGAAAGCGGCGCTTTTCATCTTGCACGACAAGCTAGCCTGCTAACGAAACTTGACATCGGATTTTCATGTATGTTCAGGTGCATCAAATAATTGTCACTGTCTCACATGAAGGTACAACATGGGCTTTGAGTATAACGTTGTCCTAAATATTTAACGTGAATGCTAGCTAGAAGCTAACTAGCCATAATCTGGGCGGATTTGTCTTTTTTAAAAAAGTGAAAGTCCTTTAGCTGTTGTTAGCTAATGCGAGTCAGCTAACACTAGCCTTTTGGTGCAAGGTAACATTGTTTTTCAGGCTGTGTAACGTCAATTGTATTACAATCTGTCATGGCTGCACCTAAGGCTAATGTAGCCAAAGTTAGCTTGTCATGTGTGAGCAGTTTACTATCTATCGAGTATTGCTAGCTAGCTAACTCGCCTAAGTTGGCCAGGCCTGCCGACTGTTACTGTTCTCCAGTCTACAATGTTGCCTTTTCTGTTTTAACCCTTTCTTTGCTTCACACACTACAGTGTCAACTACAACGTATTGTAGCTGAAGAAATTGCCCTCTACCAGTTGTAGCCCAGTAAACGTTTTTTAGACCAGTCGATAAAGTAACTGCTACACCATACCTCAATGTTTAATTTAACTGTAGTTTTGGATTTGCACCTAGTAACGTTGTTGTTGACGAAAATAAAAAGCCTTTGATGAGCTGGTCCTTCCAAGTCGCAGCCTATATCACACAACCTATGTTTTACTTTGCTTTACAAAATCTGTAAAGCGAAACTGTGGTATTTGTTCCTATTCTTGTTTCGTTTTTAAAGAATCATGTTTCAGTATTTGTTTACAAACAAATTCTGTACACAATGCAGACATCAGCTGCATGTAGAATACTATCCTTGTTCTTAAGTAACCCTAACCCTGGTAGTGAAAAAGCAGGCCACTTTATCAACGGTCAGTCTTCACAATCTGTCTCGCTGTGTGTAGTGAATAGAATACACATATTTGATATAGGAGGGCATAGAAGTGAGATAATAATCTGCACTTTGTCTATGATGCCTCAGACTGTCTATACCGGACTAGGACTAGGCAGTGCTCTATAACCCAACTAGAGGTTTGAGGGCCAAATACCTACAGAGGCATGGAGCACCCCTACAGTGCACCACACAGTGAGCTGGTTAAGGTCTTATGAGTTTGGATGGAGTTAGGAATGTGAACCCTCACACGTTTCTCCCAAAGCTGTGAAAGGGAAAGCTCATTAAAGTCTACGCTGAAAGGGAGCATGGATTTGAGGAGCACTGCTGAATAAAATAAGGTAAAGGTGGTGTATATGACTGCTTCAAAGGCCTCATCTGCTTTACTGTGATAGTTAAGCTAAGCACTTGTACTTTGAATGCCATTATTTTTAATGTTTATGTGTAGCTTTTCTCTCAGTAAAGCTCCCATCCTGTGTCATTCAAATCTAAACCTGAGTAGCATCTATCCGGTGTATGACATCCAGGCGTTATCTCTATGAAGCATGATTGAAGAAGTTTGAATATTGGATATTGTGGATTAGACTTGGATTTCTTGGCCAAAGAGTTGCTGAGCATTAGTAATGCTGTAGATTATTGAAATTGACTGTCGTAGGGTGCTACATTGATATCCTGGTAGTGTTGTCTTCCCTCTTTTTTTTGCCAGGGAGCAAAGTTCGTCTTTTGAAAGCTGTCCAAACTGAAAAAAGCAGTCACAAACGATCATCATTCCACTAGGTTTGACCTCAAGATCTGACAAGGTGATTGTGTTGGCTAATTACCACTGATATTGAGAAGTCTGCTCTTTACTTCCTTCCACATCAAAGGACCGTGTTATTTCACTGTGAGTGAAACTCTGAAATGACTCATCGATAATGATAAGCGGGTGGAAGGATTTTACTAAACATGGGTTACATAACCACGCTGCATGTTTGTGCGTATGCATGTGTATTTTATTGACAATTTTAAGCGTTTGTCTGTGAATTTATCATTCTGGATCAGATTAATGAATTGTACGAACAACACAAAGTTGTGCAAACAATTATCTATCATATAATTTTATGCTCAGTAATATGTGTTTATAGCTGCCCGTGTCTAGACCCAGCATTTGCTTATAAGAGTAGGTTTAGCCCATCAGAAGCAGCCAATGGCAAAGAGCAGTTGGGCTCAGGCAATGGTTTCTCATGCACCTTTTATTATTCCGTCATCCAGACACAGGATAATCTATTAGACTTTGTGTCTAACGCAGCCATGTGAGTTGAGTTGCTCTGTCAGTGCAGAGCTCACCCTCCCCCTGTGGTCTTAATGCTCTCAGAGCTGCTGTCCAATTCTCAGAAAGGATCAGAGTCAGCACGCACAGGAAGACAGGTGTGTGTCTGCATGTGCGTAACTGCATGCAAAGTTGATAAACTAAATGATTCATTCATGTTTGCCTGTTCTGTTATCATAGCACGTATGTGGATGCAACTTGGTAATAACTGCCTCCATTCCTGTATGTCGCTTACTATCCTCCAGCAAGATCAAGGAATAGGAAGAATAAGAGACTCAGTTTAGGACTCATTGACAAAGATTGAGCTAAACTTGCGCATGTTATTATTGTGATGAGTTGAAACTGGATTTGTAATTAGGGTGGCTTGGTGGCGTATAGCACATACCATTTAATCCTAACACCATGTGTTTCAATCTGGCTCTCATCATTTGTCACATCATCCCCCCTCTCGCTTGCTCTCTCACTCTGTCTACCCACCTTTCTTGTCTATCCCTACTGTAAATTAAAACAGAAATACAATAACAGAAATGGTCTTTCTGGGAGGAAAAGAAAATTAAATCCCATCTATTCATGCTTTCTTGTTAGACACTAGAGAGTAGTTTGAGACTACGCAAAGGCGTGTGACTTTTGCAGAGACAGGAGAGGATGTTTATTGTCTTTGAGAAAGGAAATGTGTTATTGTGCTGCTCAGGGAGGTTTGTAGTCAAGAAACCCGCCCTGTTGCCAACTAGTGTCTAAGGTAATTTAGGGTCAACCAACTGTCACCTTAGAGGACCTTGATGATGTAGGGTCAGGTTAAAAACACTTGAACACATAAACACAAAAACAAGGAATCTGTAAGAATAAATACATTTCCTTTTCTGATACAAACTTGTGTTCTATGCACTTGTATATGCATCATATTACTGTAGACTAACTGCTCAGTGCTCACTCATTATTGGAAAGTTGAAATACAGTTTCCTGTGGTTATATTTGCAATTCAAGCTCCCGAACTGTTACATTATGCTCTCTTAACAGACAGGGAGGTGTGTGTATGTTCCTGTCTGTGTTTAAAAAGATGACAAATTGAGGCAACCTTAGTGTTAAATTTGTTTATCGGATGTGCTTTGACATCAGCAATTCAGGTTTGTTAAATAAGAGTTTATTTTGTTTGTTTTTTTTTTCTTCACTCTTATACTTGTATGAATAGTTTAATGTACATTTGATCAGTTTATTTGATCACTTATTAATAGTTTAACGTTTTGAGATACTAGGTGATTGTCATTGCTGAATTTGTATCTAGGGATGGCTGATATTGGCATGAAGGAAATAATTTAAGGTTGCTAGCTGAGCTAAATACCAATGTTTTGGGCAGTGTATGCTGTTATTATGTCTTTAATGTTAGCTTAAGTTGTAACTGAATTTAATTTCCACCAGTGATGGATGTCTGTTGCCGATCCCTGACATGTGTCCAATCGACTAACCCTAGCATCGAGTTGGCAAAAAAACAGTTTTCTGCTCATAAGACTGTAAGGAGGCCCATGTAAATATTTTTATCTGACCACCTGCATTTTGTATCTTTTCCATGTATATGCTTCTCCATGGTTTAATGTAGTATCTTGTTCTTTCGAAGAGATTCTGAAATTTCTCTAATAGCCTTTATTTTGCCCCTGAAGGTTGTGGTGTACTCTTGGTCGTTAATCCGGGACCTCTGCGTGAAACCCACTACCAACCCCTCTCTCACCCCAACCCCCTGCGCACACACACACTCACACTTTTTTTTTAAAAACCCTGGCAAATCTTGACGCTGATGAGCAGGACGATGGTGTGTTAATCTAGTAGCCAAATAATCTCTGCATCAGATTTTGCAGTGAGGTGTTACAGTTATGCCCTGGAGATATTTTTTTCAAGTTTAATCCACATTCATTCACTTGAGTAGCTTGTGGTTTTGCCTCTCGCGCACAGCGCTGAAACGTTTGTGGTGAAGTGTGGCGCCGAGTCTTGGTTTTCATACAATATGCTAGTATTGCTGTAGTTTCAGTTCAGAGACCGAGAGAAAACCACCCTTTCTAACCTCATTGCTCTTCCTGCCTCTTCTTTCTCGATCTTATTTCACAGGTAGAAAATTATAAATGGATCTGGGAGGAAGACACAGACGTCCTTACTGCAGTTCCATGTATGGCATTGAGCTTGCCTTTACCTGCACTGCAGTTTAAAGACACCGACATCCTACAGGGCAACTGCCTTTAGAGAAACTGAACCTGGGAGCCTTCACCTTAGATAATAACTGAATAGGAGACCTATCTTCAAATGTTCAGCATCACAGAGACTGAACCTTTGATTTTTAAGTCTGATTGTTAAGCATATGGAACGAAACTTGAAAAAGATTGTATGTCTTTCCAACTGCCTTTCCGACCTTGGAAAAAATGGATTCCCTCTTTGAATCAGGTTGAACATCTCTCACCTTATCCCCTATCTCTTCAGTAGCAGGAGGGGTGGGGGATTGGTGTGGCTCCCCCTACCCCTCCTTGTAGAGTAGTCTAACTAGGCACCATAGCAATAACTTTTCCCCATTACCTAGTTACCTGCCACCACTTCCATCCTTCCGTTCCTCCTCCCTCTTCATGAAATCCTGCCAGAGCCTCAAGGAAGAGGTATCCGTCCCTAGCCTTGGCGGGATGTCCCAGGAGGAGGGACGCAGGGCGCAGGTGTCCCAATCTTACTTTCACTCCCCTACCCCAGATCTGGACTTAACGGGCAAGCTGTATAAGCGGGAGGTCGGTGGAAAGCCTTACTCTGTGCTGGTAGACAATAAAATGGCAACCAAGACCTCCATGGGAGACCAGAACCTTGGTCAGTTGCCCACCCAGCATGTGACCCCACAGCAACATCAACAGTACTACAGAGAGGGAGGAGCAGGGCAGGAGTTGGGGGCTCAGGGGTCCCAGGCTGGCAACGGGGGCACCTCTGAGGACACTGAAGATGATGATGAAGATGAGGAAGAAGAGGGTGACGATGAGGATGGTGAGGAGGAGGATGAGGGGTTCAAGCGTGAGCAGATCATTGTTGAGGTCAACCTGAACAATCAGACACTTCACGTATCCAAGGGGGACAACAAGACCGGACCCACAGCAGATGATTCGGAGAGAGCCGGGAGTGATGAGGATGATGAGGAAGATGACGATGAGGAAGAGGAGGAGGAAGACAGCCCTGATGAAGAGGAGGAGGAGGAGGAAGAAGAAGAGGAGGAAGAGGAAGAAGAGATTGAAAGTCGAAGAACGAGGTCTAAGAGGGCTCGTCGTGGGGCTAGTAGTGCAGCAGCTCCCAGCCAGCCGCGGAGGAAGAGTCTCCGAACAGCCCTGAGCACGGCCACTGCTGGAATGACCACCAGGGGGAGACGGAAGCGTATGGAGCCTCCCAAAAGGAAGCGCAGATCAGCCAGGGCAGCCCCCTTGTCTGCTGGCTCCACCACCACGGCTACAGGGGGGAAGGCAGAGGGGGAGGAGAAGGAGATGCTGGCGTGTGAAAAGTGCCCCCGAGTGTTCAACACGCGCTGGTACCTGGAGAAGCACATGAACGTCACACACAGACGCATGCAGATCTGCGACAAGTGTGGCAAAAAGTTTGTCCTGGAGAGTGAACTGGCCTTACACCAGCAGACTGACTGTGAGAAGAACATCCAGGTAAAGCACACCTCACTACGCTCCAATCACAAAGTTACATTCCACCCTCAATAATGGAGAATGCTGTTTCCCGGGTTTCCCATATATTGATTTGATTTGGGTAAAGATTTTTTGGGTACTGTGATGCACAAAGCTGGTGTTCCAACCTCAAGCCCTGAAAGTTACCAATGACTATAAATCATTGCACCTATGATGCAGTGCATGGTATTGGTCAGTCAGTGATCAATGTGTCACAAACTGAGTAGAGGCAAAGTAAAAAAACGTAACCAAATGATATTGTATGTTGACAAGGTAACCCTTTTGTAATTAGCTGTTATATTAGCTTTACAAAACTAGTGATAATCAGATGGCAGTCTAATAGTCAGCTAGTTTGGCTGTGAAGTTAAGTTGGAGATTAAGGGAATTTAGTACCTGAACAAAGCTGAGATGGTGAAGTAGCTAAATGAAATGTCAATAAGTGCACTAGTGCTTTTTAGGTGCTCAGGGGGTATGCATTATTGGAGTGGCATAGAGTAAGAGTAAATATACACATGCATGTCATTCTCAACACCATCTAGCATCTGATTGGGACTAATCCTCTGGGTACATCCTCACAGACACAAAGATGAATCCACAGACTGCCAGCATTGACAAACATACAGAGCCTCTTATAGAGGTGCTCTGACCAGGGTACCTAATAATAAAAATGCAGCCAAAATATAATCTACTCACTCACAACTGAAAACAAAACATCAAGTCCATCATTATTTCAATAGGTTGAACAAAGGCATAAAGAACATTTCTAACACACACACACACACCCCCTTCCTGCCAACCTCTAGGAGACACTGATTTCATCTGTTTTCAGCTTCAATTTAGCTTTCCAGATCTCTCAACGTAACATCTATGTGCTTCTGTGGGTGAGAATTGAAAAGTGGTAACAATTTGCTCTGTTTCTTAGAACCGGGATTGATCTAAAAAAAAAAAAAACACGTCTTTGAATTCAGTTATTAATACCTAAGAGCACAATTCAAACGTGTTTGTCATGTGGCTACGTCCAACAGCATAAGTTATCTCCTCTATTGTTTTTCTGACCTTGAGTTGCATCATCGGTCACATCGTGACTGATGTTGTCGCCTAGCTTCTAGCTGCTCAAACCAAGATGAAACCATGGCTGACTGTGGAGCCGCTGACAAGCTCTCTAAATATTAGTTAAGCTTTATGGGGGTGGACAATGACATTTCTTAATGCAGAACCTGTTAAAGCAATTTACCTGTTTAGGAGGCAACAACTCAAACACAATGACATGCTTTCTCCAGTATGATGTAATGTTAGAAAATATTATTGCATGTTTCAGTCAAGCAGTCCCAACAATATGTGCACTAAATGTATAACAATTTAGACTTAATCTGAATATAAAAACATCCTAGATTATTCATTATTATTCACTCTATTTGGTCAATAGCTGTTAAGATTACTGAGAACAGAGTGAGTCTGCTTGTTACAGGTCTAAATGTAATCTACAGTATAGTCTAGGCTACTTATTAAGGTAATAGAAATAGATCACTTTTTCAATTTACTTCTGAGAAAAAGAACATCAATAAGCAAAATTGGAATTGCTGAAATCCAAACAATTTGTTGTGCCCCTGTGCAAATACACAGGTCAAAAGTTCAGACTTGATAGGACATTTTGATCCAGAGGGACCTCAGTCAACTAAATCCAGCAAGGTTTTTAGCCAGCAGAGGGAGCTGCAGTATAAGAAAGCAATTATGGCCAATGAGAACTGTTAAGGAAGTCTGTACACAAAGAAGAATGAACTCTTGTGTACCTGTCTGTATGGTAATAAATTGGATTTAAAGGTGCACTTTTACTGCTCAGAGTATTTACAAACTAGGATAATCTGTTTTTTACTGTGTTATGTGTGCTTTGTTGTGTGCTCTTCAGTGTGTCTCCTGCAATAAGTCTTTCAAGAAGCTGTGGTCGCTGCACGAGCACATCAAGATTGTGCACGGCTATGCAGAGAAGAAATTCTCTTGTGAAATCTGTGAGAAGAAGTTCTACACTATGGCTCACGTCCGTAAGCACATGGTTGGTAAGTGGAGGCCAGTTTTACCCTGTCCTCTTCACACCGTATCATCCCCATAATATCCTGCACAGGGGTTTGGAATCACCACAGGGCTTTCAGTTCAATACTGTTACTGTTTTCCCCTACACCTCCCCCCTTGTTATGCTTCATGTTCTGTACAATATTGTGATTTGACACTAATATATTCCAAACGTTTTATTCTATTTTTGTGTTAAAGGTGCTTTTGTGGCATTTGTAAACAACAGTACATTGTCGAGTTAATTGTGATACCCTGGTATAATTACTGTAAACAAATAAGACCATAGTCAAGACAACGGGTAGCCTCTATCTCAGTGTTGTTAGATTTAAAACACATTTCCCATGAATGCTGTTGCTTTCTGTCACAAAGAAGATGTTTCTACATGCTCCATTTGCACTGGAAGAACAGCAGCCCACTTCCCACTTTTGCAATCCAGCAGACTTCAGTGGCACATAATGTAAAATGCAATGTAGAGGCTGGTAGAGCCTGACAGTCTTGGTCTTGTTCATGGTAATTACACTACTGTCTCAGAATCAATGTGGTAATGATTTTTTTTTATTTTCAAGAACATCATTTGATAGAGTATCACTGGTCTTTCATCTATAGCTTTGAAATGTTAAAACACCAGTGCCTGGTGCCAGTACATCAATACAGTGTCTCAGGTTGCAGTATTGCGATAGTGTACTGTATAGATTTTTTTTTTTCCCTCCCACATACTAATCCCAAAACCTTGATGTTACCTGATCAAGTACATCCAGTTGTCAATCTATTTTTTTTCCCTCTGTCTCTCCACTCTTTCCATCCCTTCTCCCCCTCCCCAGCTCACACTAAGGACATGCCATTTACGTGTGAGACATGTGGGAAGTCCTTTAAACGCAGCATGTCTTTAAAGGTTCACTCACTCCAGCATTCTGGAGAAAAGCCCTTCCGTTGTGAGGTGAGACACACACACACACACACAATGTCTGTCTCTCTCTCTTTCTCTCTCTTTCTCTCTCTTTCTCTCTTTCTCTCTCTTCCTCTCTCTCTCTCTTTCTCTCTCTCTCTCTCTCTCTCACTTACTCACACATTCACGCACACAGCTACTGTCAAAATATGAGTTGCCATGTTAAAGGTCATTCACATAACATGGAGTACAGAAAACTTAGCCTTTTTTCCATGGAAAAAAATCCATCCAATATCCAATCCATCCAAAAATCCACCCATTTTCCAAAAGTACCCCTGCAGTAGGGTGGGGTTATATGTAGTTTATTTATTTATTTATTTATTTATTTATTTTTCCATAATTTAAATTACATTTGGTCATTTAAAAAGGCATTCAGGGTTTCCTGCAGCACTTGACAAGCATAGATAGCTGCCTTTTACAAAAGAACATGCCACCTTGACTGTAAAACCCTAAAAAGTCCCAAACTTATGAGTTTGTTTTTGTTGAGACCAAAGTAATGTGGGACACAGGGCCTGACTGCGACATCTGCTGCCAAAAGTGACATTCCAACCAATAAGGAGCATAATTGCCAGACCCTGGGGGGGCGGCCTACAAGCGCAAATGTCCCTGACTCACTGAGTCACTATACCTGTGTCCATAGAAAGGAATGACAGCGGCTGCCACTCCCACATGCCACACACAGCAACCTATTTGTGATATGTGGACATGCAGAACTAGGTTGGCCTAACGGCAAGTTGAGGTCATAGATGACAGTTTTGTGCAAAGTTTCTTTACTTTTTGTACGGTTTAAATTAGCAATCATGTGAGGACACCAGCTCCTAAAGGTACAAAACAAATTATTTTCTCCATTGTGCATACGGCCACAGTGGCACACTTAGATATATATGTCCGCAGTGCTGGGGACCCAAGTTTGATTCCTGGGCTGGGAGGGTTTTCTTGACTTTTAGTATTCTGGACCTCTAGTCTTGCAGGAACTCGTGCAGACCAATGTGAATTTAGTCAAAGCAACAATGGAGGTAGACAGTGCACCTTGGAATCAAACTTGCTATATCTCCCACCTCTTGCCTTCTATTGGCTATTCAGTGTCCGAGTGAATCTTAAATAGCTGCAAATTATGTCCTTCATGCCATTGTAAACAATGTGTAGTCTGAAGGCGTCTTGCACCTGTAGAAATTTGTACAGCTGCAGATGCTTCATTGATTGTCTTACATTTTCATTGGTTGGCTGGACCAAGCGTTCTGTCTTGGAGATGAAAACCGCTGCATAGCTCTTTGTTTTGGTCGATAGTGTTGCATACATACATACATACATAGCTAGTTACATAGTAGTGTGTAGTTAACATATCCTCTTCTATTAAGTCAATTATATTGTTGTTACTCTAGCGCTGCTGTCTTTTCTAAACTAACATTAACAAACCAGCCAGAAGCATCCAGCTGGTTACCATGGCGATTACAACTCATGCCACAGACATCTCCCGACACTTCACTTGAGCATAAATGTATAATAAAAGTGTCGTCCGACACTTTTGGTAAGACACTTGTCGGCAGCCTTTAATAAGCCTACAATTAAGCTGATACAAATTTGACTTTTCAAACACAATGCACACTAATTTAACTGGGGTTATTTGCCCTTGCCTATTAAACAGAAATGGCAGATAGAAAACATTATGTGTGCACATTACTTTTTTAGGTGTTTGGATCAGTCAGCTATTGTTTCCTGTTGGAAACGCTGACATTGAAATGAAGACAAAGATAATGCTCAAGTTGATTTTTAAATTTGATATAATTTAATAATATGATGATTGAAGATAATTTAAAATTGAAAAACGTGACTTGTGCTTCTAAAAGCTACGTCTCAATGCAATCAATACGTCACGTCTAAAGGAAAAGGAAAGGAAGGAAAGGAACTTTATTTGTCACATACACATACATGCAGTGAAATGCTTTTTTCGCATACCCCTGACTAGATATACACACACAACATATTACACCACACACATGCATTTTTCAGGTCAGAGGTCAGAGCGCAGGC
>OOFE01031441.1:10154-23474 GCA_900323365.1 Monocentris japonica | reverse complement strand
ATGATCTAGAAATGATTCTAAGCCAAAATAAGTACAAAGGACTGAAAAGCGCAACTATGTTCTGACAGGTGTGTGTGTATAACTGCGTGCATGTTAATATGCATGTCTCACTCTGTCTACCTATGTGTGTGTGTGTGTGTATGTGTGTGTGTATGGCCTCAGGCAGTACCAGTTCAGGTCACTGACTCTTGTTATTTGATGTTGGGAGTTTTGGCTTCAACGATGGATGTGTGTGTCACGAGTCTGCATGCCTGTTTGTGTGCATGTTCTGTTGAAAAGGCACCAATCCTTTTCACTCCCTTGTCTTTGTACCTCAGTGGATATAATCTTTTTAAAATCCATCTATCTATCTATCTATCTATCTATCTGGTAAAGGCTTTGACTTACTCTTGTACTCAAGGTGAAAACCTGCCGCCACCACACTGATGTCACTCTGGAAGTGCAGGAGAAGTTGATTGGACGTAGAGTTGAGGAGGGCGGGAGCTGTGGTTCCTGCAGTAACGGAAGAAATACGAAATAAGAAACAGAAACAGAATCATACAGATACACTAGAATCAGTCGGTGAGCTTTTCTTAGCCAATTCCCAGTTTGTGGTTGACACAAATTATCATCTGGAATATTAAAAGCTCTTTTTAAGACAGTGAAATCCTTGAAATCCAATTTTTTTGTGATTTTGGTGACATGTTTGGTGCGAAGCAGTCATTGCTGGGGTGTATTTTCACTTTGCACTTCCAAGAGATCACTTAGATTTTCTGTTGATACAGTTTGACTCTGTTGAGTCTGAAAGCCATGGTGGCTCTCGCTGTTCATGCCAACCACCCAGTTCTATGTATTCCAAACAAACCACGGTTGCTGCTGCTGGAAATGTAAAATGCAAGACTTCCTTTTTTATTGGACTGTTTTATAAAAACAACACAGCACTGAAGGTTGTACGTTATAGTGAATAACAATTGCAGAGTAAGAGTAGAAATTAAGATAGTAATACATATTGATTCTGCAACACAAGAAGGCTTGTGACTGGAAGGCCAGTTGAAATCCTCAGACCAGTTGGGGAAATCTGGGTGAGGAAGGTGAATGACCCCCCACCTTCTATGGACAATGACCATTTGTGAGCCCTTGTGTAAAGCACTTAACCCTCGACTGCTCCAGTGAAGCTGCTCAGTGGCCAATGCCAGATCACTGTGGTTTTACTGGGCAACTCCCTGGTGTGTCTACTTGAGAAGGCCATTGTTTCAGGGCTTCCACTGTCGTTTCCACTGTGTATGTGTGTGTGTGCGTGCACGCATGTGTGTGCATGTGTGTAACCCTCCCTATGGGATGCATGTTTTATGTGTGTGATAGTTATGTGACAGATATGTGCTTGGGGCAGGTCACAGGGGAAACTCCACTGGGAAATGTAAAAGGTTAGACCATCCTTCATCCCTCCCTGTCTCTGCTATCTTTCTCTCTCTTTGTCTTCTACCATCCTTCACTTGACTCCTATACTCTGTACACTCTCTATACACTAACTGCCTGAAAATGGAAAGAATTCTATGTCTTTTCCAAAACATTTAAGATATATATCATTTCCCATATATTTTCCTATCATATCTCATCCATCATAAATCTCCAGTGTGTGTGTGTGTGTGTGTGTGTGTGTGTTTGTGTGTGTATGTGTGTGTTGTCATACCAGAAAATGACCCTAATTTCGGAGCTGTCATGTCACCTCCATCATAGATCTCTAGAGAATCCCAGTTGTGCTCAGTAGCAAACGTCATCACTTGGATCTAACACAACAATCAAAATAAATAACAATATTAATAATAAACAATAACACCCCTTGTGTTCATGTGCATCCTCCATTTTCAGTGTATATACATATGTACAGATATATATATATATATATATCTTATATATCTTTACCTGTATTCCAGCCCCTTCACTGACATGGATCCTCCACAGACAGTTGAGGCTATTTGGATAAGGCTCTGGATAGCCAGGAGAAAGTATCGTGCCACGACGTTCGGTCAGATTGCCACTGCAGGGAACTAGAAGTAAGACATAGAATATACATATATAGATTTATTTGTAGGTGATACAAAGTTTGTTAATAATAAGTAGTAGATGGCTTATCCTAAAAAGAGAGAATGGGATTATTGCATTCAGTCAGATTACAACTACAACTACACACACACACATATACACCGATCAGCCACAACATTAAAACCACTGACAGGTGAAGTGAATAACATCGATTATCTCGTTACAATGGCACCTGTCAAGGGGTGGGATATATTGGGAAGCAAGTGAACAGTCAGTTCTTGAAGTTGATGTGTTGGAAGCAGGAAGAATGGGCAAGCGTAAGGATCTGAGCGACTTTGAGTGAATATTTCTTTGGAGCTGTGTGTAAATTGCACGCTATATACAGCTGGTCTGTCAGTTGGCCTTACCGATACAGGTTGGCGTAGATGCGTTCCACTGTGCCAGGGCGCCTGGCATGGCCTGGCATCGGATGCCACTGGATCCTTTCAGCAGATACCCTGGGCTGCATTCAAACCGAACCACAGAACCGGCTGAGAACTCCGAACCGATCCGCCTGCCATACCGAGGCTCTGGCACTGAACTGCACTGGCTGTCACTGGTCCGAGGCACGGCTACAATAACAACAAGGAGAAGAAACAGAAGAAAAAGAAGAAATATAATGAGGCTTTGATGCTGAGCTTTGTATTGTGCAATGTGATACATTGTGTGTGTGTGTGTGTGTGTGTGTGTGTGCGCAAGTGTGAGTGCGTGTGAGAGAGAGAGAGTTTGTTACCTTGGTAGACAAAGTGAAATCCTCTAGCTGACTGGCCACTCTTGGCACTGAACCGCAGCATGATCTGATTGGAAGTTGCCAATGGCAATGTCTCTCCTGGAACATACACAGGTACACACACACACACACACACACACACACACACACAATGAGGTCAAAGTGATTGAATGTTGATGATAAAAACTTTTACTATCTCTTCTTTTTGTACACAATTACAGACATAAATGCAGACATAAATTACACACATAAAAACACAAAACACACACAAACATAGTGTCTTTCTCTCTCGCTCTCTCTCTCTCTCTCTCTCTCTCTCTCTCTCTCACACCAACACACACACACACACGAACACACGCAAATGAAGCAGCAGTAATAAATGAGCAAAACATGGCATAATGTGGCTGACATTTAGAGCCATCATTAGCTATCGAGGTGTGTGTGTTTGTGTGTGTTTGTTATGCATGTGTGTTTGTTAATGTGTGTGTGTCAGCATAATGAGTCAGGAACAAGGAACAATGTTGTACAAAGCTGTGTGTGCGTGTGTGTGTGTGTGGCAAAGTAATGATGTCTTGCATGAAACCTGGTATGTTTTATTATTTGCTGCCAGTTTCAATCGGAAGGCGAACATCTAGCCAAAAAAAACTTAAAGGGATAAAGCACTCTGTACACTGACTATCTTTCTTAGTTGGTCAGTAGTGAAAACTTTCCATGTGTTGCTGCACTTACAAACTAACACATCACCCCAGGTACTTTTTTATGTCACAATTAGCTCACTACTCCACTCAAAGAAGGTATAAAATGGCTTCATAAATACGGTAAACCAAGAGAAAGCAGTAAATATATTTGGAGTGAAAGTGTAAGTTTAAAATAAAAACTGTAAGAAACTCAACTTTTTTTTGTTGTGTGCCTCAGAAGGAGAGACGTTAACTACAATCAGTACACTCAAAATGAAGAGCCAGTAGCGTTTTGTCTTATTGTAAGGAAATTCCACAAAAATGTACTTTCATTCTACACAAGTAAGCATGTTCCTTAAATTTTCAAGATATTTTTTCTATTTTCAGAATTCTGATTGATGAGTTTATGATCATCAATCTGTATTGCCCAAGGTGGTTGAAAGAAAATTGTAGGGACAGTTATGTTTGTCATTTATTTTAATTTTATTTTTCCTAATAATTCTAGAAGTGCAAAAACAGAATAAATATAACAAAAAAATCTTTAAAAAAAATACTGGCTTTACAGAGTAAGAAAGTAAACGTCGCATTCCAGTGAGATTCCCCTACAGCATCCCTCCTGGCCATGATACACAACAGAAGAATAATTCTGAGGCAATGTGAGCAAATTGTGCCAACAACTATGATAATCAATATGTATTCATACTACTTTTGTTCCATATAACGTACTATGTAATCCACATTGATGTTTGTCCTGTTTTCCAATCCTCATCCACACTGTGCAGTGACTCAAATGTATTGTTGGGATGGCTCAAAGATTAAGATAAGGTAGCCCATGAAGGATTGTGTAAAGGACTATCGGTGTTACTGTATGTTCTAATGCCCCAGTGAGACACTTTCTATTGTTGATGTCTTCTTGTAAAGATAACGCTTAATGGATTTTCTCTAAATTCATCGTTGCCAAATAAATTGTGATAACGACCATTGGTGCTGTGTTCTATAGCCCCCAAGAGCCGCTTTCTAACGGATGATTTCATTATTTTTCCTGTTCAGAGATGTGCTCGGGAACACAAAGAAAAGGCAAACAGCAGCAAAAAAACATTAAAACATTAGAACTGAATGGGAGTTGTTCCAAAAACACTGTCATCCTTAAAACATCTCTTTACAGCAGAATTCGCCAATGGCATTCCTCCTAATGTTACTGACTGCACTGTAAGCCAATCAGAGACTCACCTGAGTGTGACCCAGCCAGCGAGCTGAGCAACCGAGTATTCTCATTGGCTCCATCAAACAGTTCCACCGAGTCGTTCATCGCTGTCTGGAACACCGCAAACTGACCAAACACCACTGAAGAAGACAAACAGACAGGAAGAACATGGGGAAAATAGTTTTTAACAATGGCCATTATTAGTCGTGAGCTTGCTTGTTAGCTTACAGCTAGCAGTACCCATTGGATCCAATTATGAACACTAACAACGCTAACAAGACATACACACCATAATAATAAGACATGTATGTACAGTATGTAATCATGTATGATGGTTATGTGTATGTACTTACCAAACTGTGGGGAAACAGTGATGTAATAGGAACATGTCTGTCCTGTAGTGTAGTTCAGAGGATAGTTTGGAGACAAAACAACTCCTTCTGATCCGCCATACTGTCCCCCACATGGAGCTACAGAGAGAGAGAGAGAGAGAGGGAGAGTTTCATTAATGTTTCATTCCTTTCATTTAGATGTCCCAAAACGTTTAAATATGTGACATCTTTAGCACAAGAGAGAAACAGAGGAAGAGAGAAACAGATTGACAAAATACAGAGCGAGACAGACGGCGAGCCAGAGAGAGACACACAAAGTTAGTTCAGTTGGGTTAATCTTGGCTCGGATAAGCCCTAGTCCCTTTTTAGGTATTGCATAAGGGATCCACTGTACAGCTGTAACCATTGCGGAGGAAAGGCAGTAATATAAAGAGCAATGTTTTTAGAAACAGTTCCCAAGGAGTTTCCTCTGTATTTTTGCTTAATCATTGAGGAACATCATGTTGCAATGAAGTGTTTAGATTTTGACCTTGTGTCTGCTGCTGGGAGCATTGCCCATTGCACATAAAATAAAACCACACTAATATATTATTATTATTATTTATTTTTCAGAAATCCCAACCATATTGCTGCTAGCTTGAAAGTGCTTTGCAAAATTCATTTTGTCCAAAAATGTCACTTAGGCCCTTGTGGCAAGGCTTTGTTATATTATGTAAAAGTGTAATGTTTCTTTATCTGCTGTGCTATGTGTGTATGTGTGTGTCTTAGGGATGGAACCACATTTAAATACTATTTTCTGAAACAAGTGGATACAATTCTCCAAAGAAACACAGATGTTTACCTGAATGTGATGTGCAGTATTCTGTTTTGTTGTCTCTTCCCTGTGGTACACAACTATGTTTGATTGAAAAAAATGTAATTGATGCCTTTCAGTGAACGAATGGTTGATTGAGGCTGACAAATGCCTACCTGCACACTTCAGACAATAGCAGCCACTAAACTGTAAGCTTGCTAAGTGGTTGCAGTATCGATAACTATGAAGAGAAATGTGCACAGAAGTACTGGGTAGTTTCATATCAAACTTGAAACCTGAAGAAAAACTGGTACTGTGCTCTTGCTCTTTATTTATTGACATGGCGGTCCTGCTTCATCAGAGTAGTTTCTTACCTCCTGACCACGGTCCAGCAGGACAAAAACTTTAGTGAGTAAATGTATGTGCTGCTGAGCTAGATCTCCTGTAAGAGTATGAATAATTTGCAATTGTAAAAAAGCCTATTGATCCCATCTATCACTGCTTGACCCACTACAAGCAGACCAACAGTAGCTTGATCCATCTTCAGTAGCCCCAAGAGGGTTACATATCTAGTTTGTGTGTACTGAAGGTTAGGCCAGCAGCGTTGAGATGCCAATGAAATTAGTGTAAGTGTTTGTGTGAGTGTGTGTTTGTGTTGAACGCAGCAGCAACCAGCACATCTGTCACTGTTAGCATCTCTCACCACACACACACACACAAACACACATTCACAAACGAATACACACATCGCGTACTCTTTATCTCTCCTCTTCTGCCCTCTTCTCTTCTTCTTGTGTTTTGTTTCTAGTGTAACTTTTATGTATCTTGCATTCTTGGCTCTAGCTTGCTTGAAAAAAATACATTTACATGCCTAAAATGAAAAATATAGCAAAACTTGGATTGTCTTCTATTGCCTTGCTAGAGGTTGTAATCACCCACTCTTTCTCCTCTCCACACCACTCTTCTTCCTCCCCACTCCTATCTCTTCCTCCTTTCATCTTGTTTCATAAAGGAGTAGTTCTTTGAAAAATCTTTTAAAATCTTTTGACAGTTGTGTTGCAGATCTTCCCGGATCTTTTTAAGAGCTATAAACAAAATCTTTAGATTGAGTACAACTACCCACAAAACAGATTCATTGTAAGAACTTCAATCACACAAGTGAGTGCTGCCTCCACAATAGAGTCAATTTATTTTCATCAGGAAACACAATCAGAATGAAATTTCATGAGACCTTGAAAAACCAGCCTTGCCATCTAGATGAGACCTTGCATGATCATCACACTTTGAGACATCTGGTATCTATCTCCATAACAATGATTTCACCAGTAGTTACCATTTTACATTGTGCCAAACAGTAAAGACAATGAGTGCACCATGTATATGCACATGCCATCTGCTGTCATAGAAATTACTCAACATTGTAAGATTTAAGACTTGGCTGAGGTTGTCGCAATTGCAACTGCCAGCCAGCTGTAATTCCTGCAAGTCCTGGGTGCACTGTGTGTATCTATAATGCTGACATTGCTACTTGTCTCTCTCTATGCCTGTTAGCATTAATTCTTACCTTTTAGTATTACTTCATATTTTATAGTCTAATGACAATGGAGATGGCAAAATGAGTATTAGCCGACATTGCTAACTGCATCACAGGCAAGCAAAAGCACCCTGCTGGTGTGTTTTTCCTTCTTACTCCGTCTCTCTGTGTGTAATCAAACACAAATGTTCATGAAAGCCATGTCATTAGTCATAATGTGTTTCACTTTGAGGGCTTACACACATAGACGATGGTTTATTTTGGTGTTGCATTGACATATGCTCTTGAAGATGACTTGACTTGATGATGGGATCTAAGATTTCTGGAACTTTTTTTTCCAGTCAGGTCGTGAAGTTGACACGACACAAGTACTTTTCCACCAGTAGTAGCCCAGAAAAGTGCATTCCAGAGACCTGTGGCAAACTTAATCCGTACCTGGTCTGTCATTCTGTTCCCTTATACATATTAGACTGGTGCCACTGCCTGTCAGTCATTTAAAACGTTCAATGGGAGGTATCACACCCACCCACACCTTGGAATTCATAAGACTGACAGAGAAAAAGGGGAGTGAAGAGATAGGAGAAGAGAGGAAGGGTGGGGAGGAGACAACCAAAGAGAGAGAGAGAGAGTGAGATTGAATACATTTGGTCACTGAAAAACATTTGAAAAACATTTTCTGATGGTTTTGTCAGTTAGGCCTAAAAAGTCCAGAATAAATGATAGATTACTAACCCAATAACTTTCTTATTGATTGATTTGAAGTGTAAAATAGAGACAGACACAGACAGTATGAAACAGGCACAGAGAGATAATGAGAGATATATAGAGACAGAGAGTCTATCAGCCTGATTTAGTTAGGTCTGTGAAGTCCTTTGAGGCTTGTTCATGATAAAGGGCTATATCAATAAACTTGACTTGAGAGCTGTTCCAAAGTTTCACTGTGTGTGTGTGTGTGTGTGCGTGCGTGAGCGTGTGGCCAGGGTGATGAAAAGAAGCAATGATGGCTACAGATGGCTCCACCTTGCTTTCTTATCTCTTCACATACACACACCCACACAAACACGTTTGTATTACTACATTTGTGAGAACCTTCATATACTAAGTTAATTCCTGAACCCGAACCCGAACCCTGACCACTATATGCCTAAACTTAACCTTACTCTTACCTTACCTCTAAGCTCAACCCTAAGTCCACTAACTCCTTGAAGTTAGGACTGACAAAATATAACGCATAAATATAGAAATACAAGAATACACACACACACACACGACATGCCCAGCTGTGAACTTCTGTGTGTATATCATATACTGTATGTGTGTGTCCTTGCCTTCTTTGAATCTTATGTGCTAAACTGGTTGGTGTATTAAAGCATCAAGCACTGAAGTGTACGTTTGTGTAAGCATGTTGAGATATATTTTGTGTGTGTGTGTGTGTGTGTGTGTGTGTGTGTGTGTGAATATCGCCTCTAGGAGGCACTCTGTAACAGCTAAGCCTCTCCCTCACTCTACCTACTCTGTGTGTCTCTCTCTCTTACTTACTTACAAACACACACACACACACACACACACACACACACACACAGCCCTATCAGCAGTCACAGAGAATTCCTTCTTTCTCGCACCAGCTCTTAGTTACCATGGAAACCAATAAAAGAGAGGTTTGAAATGGGAGGGGAGGAAAAGAGAGCGAGAGAGAGAACGAGAGAGACAGAGAGATGAAGAGGGGGGGATAAAGGAAGAAAGAAATGGTGGGAGACAGAAATAAAAAGCAAAACAGGGAGAGAGTGAGGAGATGCAAGGGAGGTAGGATAAGAAAGAGGCAGAGGAGGGGATATAGAGATAACGAGAGAGTGAGGAGAGTGAGAAGTACTTACAGAAAAATGGAGAGAAGGAGGAGGAGGAGGAGGAAGGGAGGGAGAAGAGGGAATGAAAGGGAGGAAGAGAGGAGACAGAAGGAGTGCGAGAGGAGATGTATTATTTAAAGAGGTCTCACCCTTTCTAATGAGTTTGGTCTAAAAGCCCCAGGAGCTGCCCAAAGACAGAGAGACAGACAGAGAGACAGACAGAGAGAGAGAGAGAGAGAAACTTCCCTAACTATGTGGTGAGAAAACTCAATGTGCAATACGGCCTGAGAATTTGTTGACTGCTGTCACAAGTAAAAGATCTAAAACACTATGAAATGTTGGAAAATTCCCAACTCCTTCTGATTGGAACAGCATGTCACAATGGAACAATTGTCACACTAATGACAATAATTTAACTTCAGAATGTCATTAGCTGGTGTTCTACAGGCCCAATCTGCAACTGTAGTGAGGCGTACCCTGTAAGCCTGATACCCCACTGCAAAGAGCTGTGACAGCTAACAGTTTTACATGTAATTTCAATGCAATTCAACCTCTGAAGAACACACCGTATATATGCAAAATAACCATTTATTTGACAATGTACATTTTAAAATCACAAAAATAGAAAATAGAAAGAATGTAGACTGTCAAACAAATTAATCTGATACATCTTATCTTATACTCAAATACTGGCACAATGCTCATCATAGCAGCTATGCTTATAGCCAATACAGCATCTTTCCCTGCATTGTCATACACATACTCATACACTCATACTCATATACATGCTATCATCTACCTATTGGACCGTGGCAGCATAATGTGCTGATTCTTAATGTTGAACAATATTCTGCTAATTGCAGTTCAAAATTGTGATGTATTCAAAACTGCTTTTCCTTAATTTTACCTCAGTAAAAGCTGAAACAATAACCCTTATGGGAAAATAATGCCAAAATCCATTACAGTGAAATCCATTACAGTACAAAGCCATAAATCAATTGCCAGATGAAATTAAAGGCCTTTCAGATCATTTTTTTATTTGATAGAACACCATTATGGGATCTTCCATTAATAGCCTTCAAATGTAACTAAAAATATCAATACTTGGCCTTAGTTCATAAATACAATATTAAGGGGGAAACCATCAGTGGATCAATTTCTACACACATCCCTAACACTAGAAATGGTTTATTGAGCACACAGGAAATGTACCAACAGACTAATTGACTGGCTGGCAGAATTTCCTGACTAGCTAGTGACTGGATGGGTGGATGGATGGATGGAATGTGAAAGGGAATGATAATGAATAAAGTGCAGGGCAATGAATGAGTGTGATACCACTTTCACACACAAATCCCGGGTTTTACATAGGTTATTGAACACGGGTCATTCCTGTGTTGGACCCATTCAGACCACACTACTGTCCCGGGTTCATCCTGGGCCGTCGACCATTCAGACCAGACCGCACAAGACCCGTGTCACCATATTTACATCGGTATACGTCACTGCCGCACAGGGCTGAACAAGTAACTGTGTGATATTGGCGTAGATAATTGAATCTTTTACCATCCTGGTTCGTGCGTTATTCGTTCTATTCATTGTATTTGTTCGTTGTTGAAACGTTCTCGTTGTGAACTGGCTTGCATATAATGCGCCTCTGATCTTAACCAATGAGGTTCCCCCCCCATTCACACCACAGCGGAGCAGCATCTGACCCGGATGAGGACTGTGTTGTAAAGACTCGTCTAGTTATCAGTGGGACCCTTGGGACGTACCAGGTATCCCACATTACCCACTCCTTGACTTGGGAGGAGAGGGAGGAGGTTGACTTTTACCTCCTTGAAGCCAGAAAAAAATATTATTTGACCAAAAATAGCTTGAAATAAGCTAGACAGCTCTGAACATGAGATAAAATTACTTGATGAGCATGGATTTTTTTTTGCTTGCTATTCATTGCTGTTCTCAAATAGCTACTCTGGGTACAATTATATCATGTCCACTCCTCTCCTACCCTCCCTCCTCTTCTCACTGTCTCTCAGACTTTATTAAACAGAGCTTTCACAGGAGCCTTTGTAAGTGTGTGCGTGTATGTGTGTGCACTGTATGTTTGTGTGTATGTGTATTTCTATGTGTGTGTGTGTCTTTTTAAATCCCTCTCTTGATTTGCATATTTTACCCACCTGGCACGGGGTCAGGTTTCTCTTCAGGAGAACACACACAGACACACACATGCAGCCAGGCGGTCATACAGGTACGCCCAGACTGAATGGAAGGCTGGCAGGTGTCACTTCTTTGGTTCTCTAAGCTGTCAATCAAATAGGCAGTTCAGCCTCTCTCTCTCTCTCTCTCTCTCTCTCTCTCTCTCTCTGTCACACTCAGACAAAGAATTTTGGGCCCTGAACCAGTGAGTCCAGTTGTTTATCCAAGACTAGAGGGCTGTTTCAATATACAATGAGAGAGATCATCAATATGTGACTTCAAGACATCAATAAAAAAAAACAATAGATCTCAATTTACTCTAATTTCCCAAAACAATTTATCATCAGTGACCCGCTGGAAGCCTGCATTTCCAAGGTTTTACTGTCACAAGCAGCTAACAATCCTGCCGCATGTACAAAATGTGACACAAGCGGCAAAGAAGCAATTAAGGATGAGAAAGCATTTTTGGATTTTCACTTCATATGGATGAGCAAGATCGGATCTACAAAATGATATATTCTGCATTTAAACGGGAGAAAATATGAGGATGCTATGGCTTGTTGAATACTGTTATACCGTGAAACAAGGTTTTGACAAATCGGCCTTCAATGTATTGAGTGGGTTTGTCACGCAGCCGAAATGGAGTTCTATGGTAACTTTGAATTAAAACATCATGTGTACCTCCAATTCAATACTGATACTAAACAATAATTATTTTTAATACATTATGTGAATGAAATAATTTTGACCCATTTGTTTTTGCTATATACTTAAAATCATTATATAAAATCATTTCCTTTCCTCTGTGTATCTGGAGGGATGTTTATCGATAAAGTTTATAGAACATGTTTATAGATTGTGCACAGACTTGCGAAGCGGATTAGCTGATGGTTTAAAAATGGGTCTTCAAGTGCTTCATGAACCTGGTACCCATCCAAATGCTCTTTAAAATATCGGAAATGCAATGGAGTCAAACAGAAAAATGTTTTTTCTCTATTCTTGAGAAGTTGCCTTTTTGGCAAAATATGTGGTTTCTAAAGGACACTGATTTTGGATGCTATGACAAAGTGCTGAGTGAAAAGTTTGATTAAAAAATTAGACATCCATCGTTAGAAAAGTCACACCTATTATTACAAAATGTTGATGTGGCATTTGGAAATAGAGCTCTTCATATATACAGTTAAATAAAAGACAAATAAAAAAATGAAAGTATTGGGACAATGTCAATTTGGTTGTTTTTCCTCTGTACTAATCAAAATTGTATTTTAAATCAAACAATGACTATGAGGCAAAATTCACAATGTCTACATTTATTTCATGTTTTTTTTTTTTAAAAGACATTGAACTATATTACAACAATGCCATTCAATCAGTCAGGTCCCCCTGTGTGTGTGTGTGTGTGTGCGTGTATGGATGTAGGCTTAATGTGTCCTACCTTTGCATGAAGGAAGTGCCCTGTCCCACACCGGCTTCCCATCATGCCCCAGGACACAGGTGATGGTATCCCCACCCACTGTTGTGTAGCCATGATGACAGTGGTAGGTGACCTGGGAGGCCAGTTTATAGTCATAACCAGTCCGACTGGCGTTCATAATGTTACCAGGATCGAAACAGGCCTCTCTTGGTTTTTCTGTGAGGAATGAACAAAGACTGCGTTACTAGGTCTAATCAGGACCTGAAAAATGTAGTCACTCCGTTTAGAGTGATATCCTGCCCTACTGATTATTCTGAAAGAGTCAGACGTGACTCTCTGGGCTTTTGTATGGAGAAAAGAAACAGAGAACATTAGTAGCAGATGCAGACCACTGTAGTCAGACCTTGTACAAGTGAAAACAAGTGGTCCGGTGGTCTTTACTACAGGTAATGGAAAGCTAAAATCACAGCATTACTGGAAAAAGACAGTAGCCAACATGATACAGGATTCTATGACAGGACGATGGATATTA
>OOFE01031436.1:26417-39778 GCA_900323365.1 Monocentris japonica | reverse complement strand
CACAAATATTCCCACAGACACTCCAACTCCATATTAATGCCCATGGTTTTAGAATGGGATGTCCAGCAAGCTCATATAGGTGTGATGGTCAGGTGTCCACTGACTTTCAGAATCAGAATGGGGATTTATTTCCAAGTAAGTTTACACATACAAGGAATTTGCCTTGATCTGATGGTGCAACATTTAACAGAAGAAAAACAAGTCAAAAATATAAGGAGGAACAAGTCAAAAATATAAAATCTAAAAAAACAAATTCATATAATAAATTATAAAAAAAAGACAAAACATATAACAAGACAAGAGATGTGTGCAATAAGGTGCAAGTGGGAAATATGTGCAAGTTGCCTATTGTAGTGTCTGTGTGTCTGCGTTTGTGTGTGCATGTGTGTGTGTGTGTGTGTGTTGGCTATATAGTGTAGATGGGCATATCTCAGAAATGACACCCATCTACCCATGGCTTTTAACAAACATGATAAATAGCTGGCTGAGCTAGAATGACCTTGTAGCCCTTCCAACCCACCGCCATCCTCCAAAGGCTCTTGGCATAGCCATAGTTATAAGCTGAAAGCAGCAATGACTGATAAGACTCAATGATCAAAGAGGTGCTTCTTGCTGTAGTCAGCAAAACAGTGACATAGGTGGAGTAATAAGACAAGGAAAGGAAGGCGCGAATGAATAAAGTGGCCGGACTGCTTAGGTCTGGAAGCTCTAGGTTACTTTGCAATTTACCAGAGGAGTGTCACAAAACATGAGCAAGAGGTTAATAAAGCCTCCCATAACTAGTAAAGCATGGAATCACAGTCCAAATTTTCATATGATATCTTATATGACTTGTGAAGAATGCTATCAGACAGAGATGATTTTATGATTTACACAGTCCAATGCAAAAGCATATATGCAAGGTGTGCAAATGTGCATTGCTGGCGAAGCACATCATTATATTAACAGAGAAATGCCAATTACAACACCGTGTTGGCAGCAGACTGACACCATTCTTAATAGTTTTAACAGCCTACATAAAACCAGTGAATATTTGTAGCATTGATATTTCCTGTGTCCCTGCTCTCTAATCACTGCTGAGGCAACACAGTTGTTCATTGTCCAAGCCTGGCCCACAACACCCCTGCTCCACTCACCTCTACAGGGTAATGGCATTAATGAGCCTATGTACCAAACCCAGATCTGAGACCCCAACAGCGTCCACAACCACAATTCTCTTTTCACATCTCCCTTTCTTGTTCAGTTGCATTCACACACAAAATTACATGGCACCAAACAATGTGAAAACACATTTCCACTTGATAATCATTTTGCTCCGCACTCATTAGTGCACAGCTAAGACCTCGCTTTGCGAGACTGGGCTGGATGCCAAAGACTCACTGTATCCCAGGACTAGCAATGTGGAAGGGATCTCAGCACTGCCAAAGAGCAGCTGCCTTTCGCACAAAAGGACCCGTTTATAGGATCATTATCAGCATTCTTCAGTGCTAAACATCAAACCATAAAGTATGTTACTAGCATTCAGATCAGACTGGAATGTTAACGGTACTTGCCTGTTCATGGATGCGCTGGCAGCCTTAATCTAAAGTTAGCCTTGGCTTAAAGACCTGCAGACTTCAGTGAACTCCAGTAACCTCCGTGTGGTACGACATCGTTACGCATGTCAAGTCAGCGCCAAAAACGTACATGACGTGCAGTCAGGGACACGGATTGTAGGCTAAAGAAGCCCCGGTGTTTCTTTGCCATCTGCTCTGCATGCTGTATTGTTAGGTACTTGGACATCTACACGGCTTAGTTTCACAGCCCCACGGTCTCTGAATAAAAATACATAACGTTAAGTGTACCCTGTTGCCATACCGGCTAACAAACGCATAATAACCAGCTAGCCAGCGTGCCCGTTAGCCTGTGACTACATGGTCTTATCATTTGACACACATGGCTTGACTTTGGCCGGCGAACGTTAGCTAGCTGCCGATGAACGCAAAGTTGCAAAGAGCGAGCTAATCACATGTGTACCTGAGAAAAGCAAATTAACAAAGCGCTCAAACGATTGCTGGCAAAGACAACAAACTAGCTAGATGACACCAGCCAGAACCTGACGTTAATGTATAAACCCAGCCGCACAAGGAGGACAGGGGGAGTTGCTAACATTAGCTAGCTATCGCTGGGTAGCTAGATATTAGTTTTATTTCAGGTGTTTTCAACTAGTTCAAGACACGCCGTTTGTCTACTGGCCAATGTTAGCTAACGTTAACAAATCTTCTCTGTAAAATATCTGTAAATTAGCATCTGACCAGCGCTGCTTGCTAACGTTATGCTATGCTAGTTAGCCGACTAGCTGACAACACTTAGTATTGGTACTCTGCCTGGACTTACCTGAAAACCGCTACTTGGGAGTCGGAAGAGTCCCTTGGTCTTTTTTGTACTCTAAAATGCCTCCTGAAGCTAATCAAATCCTCTGGAGACAGTCTTCTTAATTTGACTGTTTCCTAAAACGCAGCGAAAATTACTTGAGGTGATACGAGTTGCTAGAGTGCTATTGTTTGTCGGTTAAAACCCCACATCCCCTCAAAAGCCCATCAGAAGGAGAGATGTCCTACATCCGGTCCGGCCCCTGATTCATTTAGACAGAAATATATCAACTTTTTAACACCTCAGCCTAATACCATCCTGTCGAGATAGCTAGTTATGTATACAAGCAGGGGTGTAATGGAGGAACATCTTATACAATTTACCCACATTTTCATTTGCTCTTCCCATTTCCTATTTCTATCACTAAGCAACACAATAACTGCTTCACTGACCTATGGATGTACGTAGGTTTCAGGAGATGTTTGAATTATGTGAATCCAAACAGAGATTTAGGAGTTGTAAGGATGGACATTGACTCTATAGCATTACACTAACCTGGTGGAAAAAAATGCTACTTTTCCAGGCTCGGCAGTCATCAATGGACTATTTTAAGTCCGAGTTAATTGCTATTTGTGATGCTACAGTGTCTTTACATGTCTCATACTCATGTTGCATTATATGTGAATTTATGTTCGCCTATAACTAGATTTACTTTCCCCTAATTAATAACTCACCTTTAAGGCATTCCAAACTGTTGAATAAAAATGTTAAACTGAAGATTCAGAGTCAGGTCAAGTCGTGATTTACTCAAGTACATATATTTAATAACAAGAAGCTGAGCTCAGGAGAGAGGTACACACACAAGGTAGGGTATGCAGATCTCTGCCAGGGCGACATCTGAACAGAGATTATAAAGTAGCCTGTAGCATGGACAAGGGGGTAGTCTGAACATTTACAAGGTCTAGTTTCTTCAGTAGGCAACAACAAGGAATGTGAAGGTCTGTCTGACACTATCATAGAGACTGGCGCTTCCGCCATGGAAGAGGCCTTCTGAACAGGCTTGTGACCTATGTACTCTTAGGCACTTATTCAGTGCATGGTGTCATACACGGACTACTGAACCTGGACACACAGGGGACTCTCACATTCCATCGTATTACACCACTCGTAAATAATAACAAAGATACAAGAAAACACACCTGACAACATCATTTCTTCCACACAAACCCTATCATCAGAAATATACACACCTTTTAAAACTTAATTAAATAAATCTTCAGAACCTAACTTCACAGTGCATATCATAGTAAGAAGTACCAAACTAATCTAAGTTATATGAGGATAGGGTCTTGTAAGGGGAGGAAAAGAGGCATAAAAGCATTTGAACTGGTGTTTTTTTTATCATTATAGTGTAGAGCATTAGATTAAGAAAATTTACCAGAAATCTATTTGGAAGCCATATCTTAAAACTTGTCACATTAAGAGAGCATTCAGGACCAATGGCCAAAAAATGTATTTGTGCATGAAGATATACAACTCACGTGTCCTCACCATTGCTACTGTGCTCATCCTCCCTGCAGCCTGTGACACAAATCTTATTTTGTCGCCCCACAACATTACAAAATACAATTATTCTAAATTCTTAGGCTTTGATTGCACTTGTCTGATGTCCACTGGTCATTTTTTTTGTCTTGACTTAAGGCGTTGTTTACTTTTAATTTTTTTCCTAAATCTGAATCAACACAGAATTATTTTATGTTGTGTCAACAAGGGGGGTGCCATTTTAAATAGCTCCCAGTGTTTGATCGCTTTCTTTAGCCATCTGCTGGTGTTTGTGCATAGCTGCAGTTTCAGTTTGAGGTATGAGAGGTTGAGAGTTAAGAAACCAAATGCATTGCACAAGCTTCTGGCTTTTTGTATGACAAATCCTCAAGTCCATCCATGACATTGTATTTATTATGCAGCATTACCTCTGGACTATAGATTAGATATCGCTATAATAAATTCATCCCTTCCCTATCACAATAATTACCTGGAATTTCTCTCTCAGGTTCTCTTGCATTGCTCACAAACATAACTCATCCTCTTAATGTTGGGTACTGCAATCAGGTTGCAGTTGAGTGGACCTGTCTGGCTATTTGGGTTAATGCTGGCTATCCATTCTGTGGATTAGTGTTGGCAAAATGAAGCTGTGTAACCTATCCCTAATCACACAATATAGTAAGCACTTGGCAGCAGGATGGCCAAGACTTAAGTGCAAGGACTTATACGCTTTTCTTTTATATTTGTCTGGTACCAGTTTAATCACTGTAACCACCATTGGTTCCTGGTGACACATTTTCAAACTTTATATGTTCCTAATGTCAAGGGTGAAAGTTCCCTCTCCAAAACCAAACATCCAAATTCTAAAGCTTCTTTAGGGACTGAAATGGTTACTCTAACTTCCACATTTAAATAAAGGCCTTTGATTATGAGTTATCATCATATGAAGACCTCAAACCTCAATTAGCTCCTGATGTAAACATCATGTTAAATAGTATGTGTCTCTGAACTCCCTCCCCAGGCTCATTAGACTAGAGAGGGAAGACACCCCAGGGAGACTTACCCCAAAGACTTGGAAACAAAAATGACAATATAGTTTAATGAAAAGATCATTTATTATTACTCTTCATCTATTGCTCTATATTAGAGTAGCAGCTTACGGTTTGGCACTTAACTTCCTAAAAACTGTAAGGATGAACTTAATTACACTGGCATACGAAAACATTCACTACCACCGTTTTTCTTGCTAACCATGTTAAGGCCATTATACAGCATGGTCTCTACAGCATGGTGACAGCTAATTCCTTGAGATATGACAATGGTCAAAAAATTATAACAATGATCACAATTAGTAAATATAATCAAGCTTATCTGTGCAAATACCTCAATTTGAGATGATTAAAACATTGATCTAACATGTTAAGTATCTGTCTTGTAAGAAAGCATTGCATAATTTAAAAAACAAAAACAAAAAAACAATTAGTATTACTATTTATTTAAAACAACAAAGTGGAGTGAGTCAGGTTACTGAAAATGTGTACTCATGTGTACACATATCCCATCTCAATGTAAAAGGTGGTAACACTTTACTTGAAGTGCATTACAAAACACATTACACACACCATATTATTTTATTATAATCATGTCAGAAAATTATGATGCATTGTGAATGTGACATAACTGTTAAGACTGTTAAGATATAGTTGCATTCTGTGAAAATTATGGCATATTGCATCATGTTCTGATTATATTACACTCATAATGTACTTCTAATGCCTTGTGAGCAACACTTGAAGTAACGTGCTAAAGGGCCAGTGACATGTGACCAGTGATGACTTATGACCACACCCAAAGCAGATAGAGGCATGCATCCATCACTGTTTTTGGGTATTCTGAGCATTGCAAAATCATTTGTGTATAGCATCATTAACTTTCACCATTTGAAAGAGGATTCTGGTACACAGACCCCTAAACTAGCTTTAAACCTAAACACAGTTGGCTAATGCCCATGGGCAATGACGTCAACACAGGCCGTAGTACAGACACAGACACGGCAGTGATTGCAGTGTGTATGTGCAGGACGTACATATGGTAAATCCTGCTGACCTTTGTCATGAAAACGTAGTTGTCCTTCCTAAGAGATCCTATAAGGCAGAGACAGATGACAGTCCATGATGTAAAAATCGTACGTGTCTGGCTGACCACCCAGTGTTGAGGCCATTACATACCAACGCGACACAAATGTGTAGTACAGAAATATTACAGTCCTCTGTGTCAAAAGACATTTATAAAACCATGGCCTCCACTACAATGGTAGGATTCTCAATGTCTGCTCTGCTCTGAACCATTCTCAGCTCCAGTTGTGCAGGGTTGGGCCTTTTCCCAGGGCCAGCAATCGCTGAATAAGAGAGGATGATGAGAAAAAAATAGTTCAGAAAATGGTATCGGTGCATCTCTAATTACTTGATTGATTTTGTCTGTACAAAGAATTGTACAGAACACAAAAGTAATTGTTTTTGGTCGCAGGCCACTTTACACCTACGTATCACTTCCATCTACTGAAGCCAATCCAAATGTGTGGTAGACCACTTGACACATAAGAGACTACTTGCAAACTCACCCCATAAGAAAAACAGTGTTGACAGTTGAAGAAAGCAAACAAATGACTTCATGGTAAAGTAGAAAAACCACACCCACACCCACACACTACCATTGGCATAGGAGATGGTCCTCTTAATGACATGGTGCATGACAGAAACTGTCTTTTCACAGGCAGCCTGAGAAAAACAGAAGGAAAAATATGTTACAGTGAAAAGACATCTCTAATATTAAATAATCTCTATTACATCTAGAAAAATTCAAAAAGGTGGAATTATTTTAATAAGCAGTGTAGCAATTGATTTGATGGCTCTATAACAGCACTGTTTCATGGTAGAGCAAAGTACCAACACTGCCAGGGTTAGTCATCTGATTCCCACTGGGACCACCCATGTTAAAAAAATATGCTCTCTCAAGTACTTTGGATGTAAGCTTCCACCAAATGGTGTGTGCTCTGTTAGCTTATTAATTGACAGGACCAATGTATTGCTGACCTTTAGGTCTTTGGGGTGGTGGTGAGTCCAGGCCAGCAACATGGCGGCAAACAGGTCTCCTGTCCCCACAAACACAGCATCTACTTTGGGGACTTCCATGTGGATCTTCTGGCTGGTGATGGTCCCATCTGGTCTCACTATAGTGAGGAGGACAAACAGTGCAGTGGTGTCAAAACTGACATGGATAATACTTATCAGCCTAAATCATGAAATGGGTCTACAACAGAGAAGAGCCTCCCATCCCCCCTACTTGAGACCCTGTAGATTTGCCCTATTTGCTCAAATTAAATTCTGGTGTCCGGTACAGATAGTTCTCTGCCCACATGAAGTGACAAATCAAAAGTTATTGAAATGCAAACTGTCTCCTAAACAGCAGCGAGTGAGCACTCTGTCCAGAGAAAGCTGGACTTACAAACGTTAGGGGGCATTAGTAGCCAAGAGGATAGACAAGCGGGTTTGTGACAGGAAGGTTGCCAGTTCTAATCCCCAAATTAGCTGAGAAAATGAGCAACACTCTCCTCAACAACTTCTGTCGAAGTGCCCTTGACAAGACTGTGGTTGTACTGGGCAGTTCCCAGTATAAATGTGTGGAACTATGTGAAAGTGAACTTATTGTTGATAACTTATTAACAATAAGTTAACATTCATACTTTACTAGGTCTTCCAGTGCCAATGGCAATAATGATAAAGTACTGATAGACTGTAAGCATATAGGCTGGAGGACATCAGGTAAAAAAGAACTGTGAGTACAGTTTGTAACACCACCAGAAATCCTATATATTACCTATTTTCTGGCTCCCAAGGCCCACCAGGAACTGATCCCCATGTTTCGAGGGCAGGTCTGTACTGGTGAGGACCACAGTCTCTGGGCCCATTTGATGAAGCAAGTCCATCACCTGGAGAACAGGAGCAGATGACTATTACTGAGGTTTCTGTGCTAACCACAAAGAAATGTGTTTAGGTTTAAGGTACCATCATGAAACTTGCCATCATATTAAAAAGGTGCTATGTATCGTATTTTGTGTTTCTCAAAACGAAGACCACATTCCCCATTGCTTTCTGTTGCAACCCTTCTGCCCCCTCCCTCTCCCTGCTGCTCTGTTTGTTTTGAAGAGCAAGAAGAAGGATAACAGCAGATAACAGCCCTTTATATCAGCCATTATGCATTCTGTTCAGGTAAAGAAATCCAGCAAGTTTCCCACATAATCTGACCCTGTGGCACACAATGTAAAATGCGATGTAGAGACTGGTAGAGGCTGCCAGTCTTCTCAGCGATGGTCTCATTTGTTACTGGTAGAATGTGGTAATAATTTATTGGTGTTAAAATGTAGCACCTTTAACCATCATGGAGTAAAAGTAAAACTGTAAAATGACAGTTAAACATTCCCACAACTAATTGTGTGCCGCCTCCCCCATTGCCTCAAACTTTCTACTACTTGGCAATACAAACCAATCCCAAATACAGCACACTGGGAAATAATTATGATGATACTCACCTCAACAGCATCTTTCTCTGTGTTGATTTTCCTCCCAGTTAATAGCCTATGAAAACCAGTCAGTGGTCACACACACGCATTACAGGTACAGATGTTGACAAAAAGGCAAATGCACACTTTCCCTCATTACAGTCATCTATTTAGTGTGCAACAAACATGCAAAAATGCCATTCTATAAAGAAGAATGTTAAGAGACAGGACATCACATAGAGGTACACCAAGCAAACCTCAGGCAAAGCATTTGGAGAGTAATCTCCATAGAAGCACAGACACAAAAAGGAAGCCCTTAAATGATCCATGACTGATCCTGTGTTTCTCCCTATTGGCTAGGCTAGCAGTCAGTATCATTTTAAAATCCACTTTTACAGGCTTGCTTTTATATAAATGTTAAATTATGTCGCCTCTTGTAATATTTATTTTGTTTTAATGCACTCACTCAGCTTCAAACTGGTTGGGGGTGAGGATGTCAGCCAGTGGTACTACTTTGTCCCTGTAGACTGGCAGCAGGTTCTCTGGGACGTACTGAAATAGTGAATAAATACAATAGTTTCTTTACAAAATGAGATATTTACCGTTTCTGACACCTACTTTTAAAAGATGACTGATTGCCCAAAATGAAAACAAATGATAGCAGATATGAAAGTCCTTGTTTGACAAAATGATTATGTTTTTTTACAGACTGGAGCCTCTTTATGTTGGATATATTGAATGTCATTCTTCCAATTGTATTTTTCCCCCCAAAATGAATACAGTGTTTGGGAAGTAACTCTTCAAATGGTGTGCATTCAAAAGTAATAAAAGAGTAATAAAAGATGCATTTGACAAGCGTGGCAAATACAGACTATCAATGCTTGAAGAAGAAGAATAGGAGGAAACTACTGTAGGATGCTCACCATAGCACCATGGTCTCCTAAAACTGGATCGCAAACTGAAGAAAAAGATGACAATGGGAGGACACTCAAAATCAAACTTTGGATATATGTCCCAAAATGACTTGTTTTAGAATTCAGACATTATGGACCGATCTTATACTGACCATACACCAAGCTGGGATTGGTCTTCTTCAGCTCCTGAACAATGTCAACCACCATCTCCAAGAAGGACGTGTCCCTGCTGTACCCTTGAGAACGTAGTGAGAGGGAAGACAAAATAATCACAAAATCACTTTTGCTTTTCTGTAACTATCGCCACTTCTTAGTGTGTCAGGCTTTTCCCCTAAAATAAGCCAATTCATTCATTCATAGACTCCATCCCCACTCCACTTGCAGTCTATTAAAACTGCATAAGGCAATTTTGCACATTGGCGGTTCCAAATGGCAGCAAGATGTAACTGTTTGAACTTCGATACCAAAAAATCCTAAAACGTGACGTCAGTAAACTGCACATGGCACGCTCCTGTTTACCAACCGAGCTGGTCTGTGACAGTTTTATACCAAAGGATACCAAAAGGGACGAAAGGCAAAATATCTAACGTTGATCTAACAGTGAGTCCAGCTGAGCTGAGTAGGCTAGTAGTTGCATGTTAACATTAGCATTGTTTTTTGCTTAAAAAAAAAAAAAAAAAAAAAAAAAAAAAAGCCTGCTGGCTAGTTTAACAGGCTAGCTAACAGGTTGTTCAGGTTAACTGAACAACTACAAGCTACAAGAGACTTGCCTGAGGACCTGAGAGATGCTCCAACATTGAACTCTTAAAAGCAGATTGAAAACATTTTTTACCACAGCTTATTAGGTCTCTTAACTCGTGTATGTGTGTATCATTTTTGCTATTTTAATGTAAAGCACATTGTGACGCTCTGTGTATGAAATGTGCGATACTATGGCTGCAAGCGGATATGTTATGTCACCTGAAAGCACTCTATTGATAAAGGTTGGGAATAAAGCAAACAACAACAACAGGTATGAAAAATATTAGTTTATTGGAAATTCTAATTGGTTAGAACCTGCCACTGCTCATGTGCCATGTCGTGACTTTTGGGCTCCTTCTTCTTCACATTTTTTCCCCCTTCTAGTCTATGTGGGTACAATCCTGTGACTCACCTGTGAGGACATAGTCATAGTGGTTGACATTATTGAGTTTGATGCCCTCATACAGCACATTCAGCTCCTCTGCCGTCAGGACTTGCCCCTTCCAGTGTGCATATCCTAGGATACAATAGGTCAAATGGAAGGAGTCAAAACACAGGGTATCTGCAGTCTTTAGAAAGCCAAATTTAAAACTTTTTAAGACCTTTCTCATGCTGCCTGGAATTGGATTTAAGACCAACTTAAAGTATTTCTGATTGAATATAGCTAATGAAAGTTCTGAAACTACGAATGAGAATCATAAGAAAAAGGGCAACAGGATATTAAATGTTTAGGGCCATAATGTCCAACATGTTTGGCATATTATTTTAACCCTGGCCTATATTAATCTAAGAGTGGACATACATATGGGTGAAACTTAATGTGACCAACTAAAAGTACAAGTAATGTAATACAACATAAGAAAATAAAACCAACACTACTGTTGGTCCTATTCACATCTTTTGGTGGAACTACACAATTCGTAACATTTGCCTTACTTTCCAATTCTGCCTAAACTAAATATCACTGAACGTAAAGACTCTGTCAGTGTTGCTATACAATGTTAGTCCAAATGAAAGTTGATTAAAAATAAACCTGTAGAACTTGACGAAAAAACCTTTTGTTCCTAAACAGTACAGGCTGGAAAGTGACTTTTGAAAGCCATGAACCTCAGCACCTGGTCAAGAAATCGTTGAGTCATTGGTATTGATCAACAACCTCATCAACCCCTTGCAGATATGGTCATTTTGTGGAATGGAACAGTAAAAATCTCACTCATCGCCCCTTTAAGGACGTCATTTCTTAAGTCAAATGTATTAGCTCGAACACCTGCACAATGAATAGGAATACAATCTATGGTTCAAGTGCCAAAATATCTGAAGAATGTGTTCACCACAGGGGCTGGAGAAATTTGTGCAACAACTTCTTAAACCATAAGCATGGGCTAATTCTAAAAGGAACCGCTGGTCAGACATTCTGTAGCATATGTCGACTGTTTGGACTAAATCACACTATTGTATAGGCTGCAATCCCACAGGTACTTTACATTGCAATCTGCACTAAACAACAGATTAAGTGTTTGAAAAGTGTGGCTGGAATTCAGCCTTCAGTGGAGGCATAAAAATACACTCTCTTCCAACCACAGCAAGTCCTTCTACTTTCCCACCAGCTTTCTGTTAAGTCTTCACAGCAAGAGGTGCACTCACTGACACAGGGTCAGATTTTGGTTCAGCGAGAACTCTGTGCACCGGTATGGAGAACAGACTTGTATCAAGTCATCTGTAGTCAATAGAGCCAGGAGGGTTCATTCTAGGTTATTCTAGGTTATAAAGCTGATTCTGAAATGGTGAAAGGGGGAAAAAGGAAAAAGGGGAAGCTGACAACCAGGAAACAGGCATCCCATTCAGTCTATGGGGGGGCCTTGTTTGGCCCCGGGCCCAAGAGTAGAGCTACTTGTTTGTTTGCATGGCTGTGTACATGTGAGTGAAATAACATTGAGATTCAAGCAAAATATACATTCACATACCCATCCACACTGGGGCAACGACCCGTGTCAGGTGTTGGTGTGAATGGGTCTACACGGGTTATCAGACACGGGTCCATGACCCTGCTCCAGACCTGGTAATAATCCGGGTCAGATACTGTTCGGCTGCGGTATGAATGGAGGACACAGGTTACGCAATGGATGGGAACCTACGATCAGAGGCGCATTAGTATGCAAGCCAGTTCACAACAAGGACCATTTCAAATGAATAGAAGGAACAACAATGGAGAATTGGAAAGACTCCAAAATCAGAGAGCTTTGATCCATTCGTGGGGAAGAAGAAATAAAGCGCCGAATTACCGGGACGGTTAAAGATTCATTTATCTACGGCAATATGACACCGTTTCTTGTTCGGCCTGCACAGCAGTGACAGAGGTAAATAAATATGGTGACACGGGTCTTGTGCAGTCTGGGCTGAATGGTTGACGACCCGGGATAAAACCGGGACAATAGTGTGGTCTGAATGAGACCGGTTATCCCGGATCGCAATCGTTTGGTTTTGTGAAGCCAGCGAATGCAAAGATACCCCGACTATGTTGAACTTGCATGAACAGGTCCCTGATGTTTACTGTTGTTTTTCACAGCTGAATTTTTTTCTCCAATCAAACTCCATTCATGTTGTCTACATTTGGTCAATTATCCAGAGGAATATGAAAAATACACCACAAAACAACAAACAGACCCAGAAATATAAAAAGGTACATCACCAATACATGTTTTTAACACTTAGTGTTTTAGGGTGATTTTTTCTTTAAAAAGTCAAGTTCAGAGTATCTGAGTTTTCAGAAAGCCAAATTTGAAACTTTTTAATGACCTTTAATACTACTTGGAATTGAATTTAAGACCCATTTAAAATAAAGCAACATGCTAAAACAAGCATATTGCTGAATGAACATAGCCATTGAATGTTATGAAACTATAAATGGACAGCATGAGAAAAAGTACACCAGGAAATTAAGTGACAGAGTCACTCCATGCCGCTAGAGCGAACTCTCTCTCCTCTGTCCTGATACTCCTGGACCTGTCTGCAGCGTTCGACACGGTGAACCACCAGATCCTCCTCTCTACCCTTGAGGGGATGGGTGTCTCAGGCTCTGCACTCTCCCTGTTTGCATCCTACCTGACGGGTCACTCCTACCAGGTGACGCTGAGAGGGTCTGTGTCGGAACCACGCAGGCTGACTTCTGGGGTTCCACAAGGTTCAGTTCTGGGTCCTCTTCTTTTTTCCCCTCTACACAACTCTTGATTCTGTTATCCACTCCCATGACTTTT
>OOFE01031436.1:10709-26397 GCA_900323365.1 Monocentris japonica | reverse complement strand
GTTTCTTGGTTCTGTTATCCACTCCCATGACTTTTCCTACCACTGCTATGCCGATGACACCCAGCTGATCGTGTCATTTCCCCCCTCCCAAGACCCTGGTGCTAGCCTAATGGGAAGTGAAAGGAACAGCTCCTACAACCCCGCCCGACCACTTCGCTCTGCTGCCTCGAGGCGACTGGTTGCCCCATCACTCAGAGGCCCCTGCGGCCAATATACACGGTCACGGCTCTTCTCTATCCTGGCCCCACAGTTGTGGAATGAAATCCCCACTGATGTCAGGACAGCAGAGTCGCTGCCCATCTTTCGCCGCAGGCTGAAAACCCACCTCTTCAAGAAACACTACCCTGACACTTCCTCTTAGCGCCTGTTTATTTGTTTCACTTACTTGTCTCATTTGTTTAAATAAAAAGTAGGTAGGTAACTTATTGCACTTTAACCTTAGATGCTTGTTTAGGAAGGAAGTGCACTTCTAGTGACTAGAAGTTTTCTTGCCTACCTACATTGAATGCACTTATTGTAAGTCGCTTTGGATAAAAGTGTCTGTTAAATGACTGTAATGTAATGTAATAAAGTCCAGTTGTGTTTAGTCAAATACATACAATGGATATTCAATGGAGACTAACCCTGTTCAGTACTAATCTAAGAGTGAACATGCAGCACAAATGTACATATATGTAGCATAAAGAAAAATAAAGACTTCTAATTACTGGATTTAAGACATTTTAATACTTCAATGAGTTAAAATTAGTTTATTTATTTTAAGATACCCTAAAGCTATACTCGAAAATGCAACCGTTACCGAGTCTGCTCTCTGAACAACAAGTTATTTGAATATCTATTAACTGCTTAAGTTAAACATTACCTGAACCCCCTCCTCAAGACTCACCAGGTCAGATAAAGCATGCATACAGTGCTCATCCCCAGTGATTCTATACTGGCAAGGCAAAGTCCAAAGAGCTACAGCAGTTGTACAGCAGTTACTGAATACAATGATCATTTGATCCTTATATGTGACACACAAAAGCACCTAAGCCAGGCAGAACCACATAGCTGAAGGCAAAGCACAAAGGGGAATTCTTCTCAGAAACTGGGCCAGTGGGTCCCACCCACAATTTGAAGAAAGAATATGTAAGGGGTATGGGTTGGTTTAGGGGACAACAGACCACTAGCTACTTGTTGAATCTTAATGAATGATTTTTCATTATAATGACTGATGATTTTAAGTCATTCTTCATTTTCGTATATATAATATACTCCATGATATAAGGTGCAGCCTAATAAAACCACTCAGTTGTCTCACAAATGGGCAATTTAAAAGTGTTCGGCCAACCTGTGTGATTGGAGAATTGCACAGAGTTGATAGAGTCCACTTCAAAGCCCAGCACCTGAGAAAAGAGCGGTAATGAGGCAGGTGTTTAAACAGTGAACAATACAGTCTGTGTGTTTCTAAAAGGTTGCATCTAAATGAGCTTCTGATTTTGGTTGCACTGTGGGAATTGCATGGTGGGCTATTTTGAGAGGCTCATATCAGGGACAGTTCTAATGCAATTCTCTGATTCTCCCTTGTATGCAGAGAATGTCACACCAAACTCCCTTCAAAAATTTGGTAAATTAATGTTGCCTTGCAAAGTTATATACCTCGTAGGAACATGATTTAAGACCTTTAATGAGCAGACACTGTGCGCTGGTAAATTCGGCATAGATCCAATACACAAAGCAGCACTTTTTCAACTTCTACAATGGGTTCACACTCACTGCTCGCCACCACCCTCCACGGTATGCATGTTGGTGGGCGATGAATTGCAGGAATAACAGGCCAACCAACTCTAAAAGTTGAAATTCTGCTGCAATAAGTGCCGTTTGGTGTATTTATGGTATATATGCATGTCGAATTGAAGAGTGGCTCCTAATGATTAGGTAGGTAGGTAGGTACTTTATTAATCCCTGTGGGGGAAATTTTTTAGAAGAGGAAAAAAGTACAAAAGATCTTAAGTCATGATCTACCAGGTATGGGCTTGTCTGATAGGCAAGCCACTATTAAATTGCCAGATTTTTAAAATGGAGTTTGGCCTGTGTTCGCTCCATGTAAGACAGCACATATGTATTTGTCTTACAAACCTCCAAAAACTAATCTCAATCATATCCATGCTTTCCAGATATTGAATCTTAATCACATCCATTGCATTTGTAATATATATATTTTATTGGTGGGCAACAGAGGCATATGATATTATAGGACGTTTTTGCAGGACACAGAGGCATAGTTCATGATGAACACTAAATTCAAACGCTGATGGAGGTCATGTGACAATTCAGGAAGCCACGCTCAGTCACAACTATTTCATTGTAAATCTAGTCTTCCGTCTGTCGTCTATTTGTGTAGAACTGGACTCGTTTTATTAAACAGCCCTCCATGGACGATCTCTTACCTGCAGTGGGAATGTTGCAGACTTGTTCCCAACGTATCCCCTGACAACATGACTCTGAATGGACAACACACGACACTCCATCTCCGACATTATATGTAGTTGGTGTTTAAAACACACTTAAAAAAGACAAACGGAACAAATATAAACAGAGGGTTAAAATCCGTGCCGCTGCACGCACAGGCTCTCACACGCTGAAACTTGGCGTGAAGAGAGCAACTCCGGTATTTGAAGGACAGGAGCAGCGCTGCCGACACTTCCTAAAGTATTACTGGACACATTTTATCTTCAGGCAGCTATATGGACACCTAACGACAGTCTTCCCAAACTGCTGCATTCATGTGACATGAGAAAGATGGTAGATACAAGCTTTAAGGTGGTAAACACCACTTTGGAACTCGAGGTTTGGCGATTAAATTCATCACCAACAAGGAAATACCTGAAGTCAAGAGCAGGGAGTAATGAATTAATTTAAAATAAAACACACTAATGAAGGATTTTCATCACAGAACTCAGTTTTTGATCAGAAACTATATTTACTGTTTTTTTCATTTGTGGTTTCTAAACATTGACTTAAATGTATCACCCCGTACGTGCATGTGTGTTAAGTGTGAAAAACCGAGAATACTTAACACCAAGAGCCACCAAAATCGATAAAAAAAAAACTTAAATCATGGTGTCTTTATGGCCCCAAACGAGTTTGAACCGGTTTGAATACGTGAATACCTGTAAGTTGTTGCTGTAAGTCGTGTAGACGTTTATCCCCATGGGACGTGAATGCAGCAAGTGTGTATTACAAGAGAGTTACAGGCGAAGAGAGAGGATTCACTACGGCATACATCCGTCTTCGCTTAAATCGCGTTGGGCCAACTACACCGCTTTTTTTGCCTCTAAGGAAATGCGAGTGTCTCATATTCACTTACTTCTACTCTCAATAACGGTACACTGTAATAGGCTGTGAACTGTTTTGAACTGTGCAGAATTCAATTTGCTCTCGTAAAAAATAAACTCGTCAATCACAATTTCAGACTTGATCCAGAGTAGTTTGTGATGACTTTCATCAAATCATTACGTACTGAAGACAGGCACAACATATGTAGCAGTACATTTTATTTTCAAACATCAGTGTTTTCAAGTGATGGGAAGCGGGGTCCTTAATCTGGTCCTCCTGTAGTTTTTGTAGTTATCACCTGGACGAAACAACTTTCCACTATTAAATACGTTTTATCGAGCCCAATCCAATTTCTATTCATTTTGCGTTTATTTTAAAAACTTGCCATAATTTTCTTTATTGTACGTGTTCCGTTAGCGTCTCCTATATTGTAACCAATGCTAGGTGTCTCAAGTGATGCCTGGGCCACTCTGTGTGCAAAATAACACCGCACGCCTCCACCGGACGAGCCACGCGTCCAGGCATGGACACTTTAAAATGTTTAACATCAGGGCAATGGCCACTCTCAAGGGCTGTATGTGTTAGACGTTACACGAGCAAGGAGGTTATATAGAGAAGAACTACACGAGTCAAACTCTTCTGCCTCAGGAAGAAGTGAATGACGTCATACGCACGCGGCACAGCAGCCGGCGCTACTTGTTACTGCGGAAGTAAACAAAACAACGTGCATGGACGAGAACGGCACTTTCGAGCAGATATGCAAATATGTGAACATATTATAAGTGACACATTCTCTACATTTTATAAATTTAGTACTTACAGCCATCCATTTGGTTGTGATATACTGAAATATACATTATATATATATATATTTATTTTTCTTTTTTGGGTGGCGGGGGGGGGTTATTGGTCATTGGTCTGATCTTGAAAATGTCTTCCACAATATCCTCAACAGTTCTTGTCTGAAACAACATAACACGTGATTAGTACAATCTAGTTCATTACTATTTAACATTACCATTGATTGGGTTGATCTGAGCCCAAACACAGGTAATAACAAAGGACGCGATTATCTGCCCTCCAGATGTAGAGGAGAATGTGATGGGAAATGTTGCTCCAGCACTGCTCTGCTCTTTTTTTACTGCCAGGTTGCTTGTGCATTAATTTCATTTTGATAGTATTATCGTCAATATTTTCAATGTTCATGGTCAGGCTGTCAATAGACGTTGAGGCATCTCTGCATTTCTTTTCACATGTTCGGCAAATGCCAATGGTCATTTGGCGTTCCATTGAATAAATATTAAACTGCTCTTTCCTTCTTTTAGAGGCTGCATTTGAATTGTACACCGAACAAGAGTTTAAACAGCCAAAACATTCGATTTCTATTACCTTTACAGGTGTCTGTGCCGCCATGCTTATTCGCCCAACAACACGTTGCCCTTGGAAACGCCATGGAAACGTCCATGGAAACTGCACAGGAGACAACGAACGCAAGCATGAAACTATGGCTCCTTCCGCAGAAATAAATAGTCCGTTTACTTTTCTGATAATGTCTCACTGCTTACCTAATAAATGTTCGTACCAGCGCCATATATTGTTAATATGTGATATCCCTAATATACTGAATTCAAAGTTATTGCCACATTTTCTTTCTTTCCCTAAATAGACAGACATTAGACTACAGATACCCATTTGACAAGATCTTTATTGTTGAATATGAATTTTATAAAGACCTACATATGTGTATATGCTGTATGTGCGGGGAGGGAACTGTATGATCTGAAACTAAATTAAACTATTCCTTATTTTTTCTGGGGACACCTTGGTACTGTCATGAGGAAGGCTGTAATTTCTCCTGCCATTCCTCCTGACCCACCTGCAGCCTCAAGTTCCTCTTTCTCACTCTCCCTTTCTCTCTCTCCATCCTCTTCCCAGCCCCCCTAGTCTCCTCTCTGTTGTGTGTTGTGTTTGTTTCAGGTCCTGTCTTTCCTGTCATGCCCACCAGGGTTCCCAGTGTTTTCTGTCACTACTCAACTGTTCCACATCTGCAATCCATCAACCTCATTCCTCCCCTCATCAGCTGCACTCCATTTCTCATCAGTCCCTAGCAGTGTATATATACCAGCCTGTCCCCCAGTCTTGTTTGCCAGATTGTCTTATGTCTCACATAGCTTTCCCGTGTTACATGTCTTGGGCCACCGGTTACCTGTTCTGCCTGACTCTGCTTTGCCTGATCCCTGTCTGATTTGTCTGCCTCTGATCCTGGTTACCCTGACCCCTGCTTTGCCTGACCCTGCCTTGCCTGATCCCAATCTAGTTTGGTTGCCTGTATGGCTTGCTTTACACCCCAGTAAAATATTGGGCTTACACACCATCTGCCTCCTTGTGTCTGCATCTGGGTCCAACTTTACTTGCCCGCTACAGGTACCCCCTCAAGGCCTCCTGGTGGACCCTGGACCCCACTTTGAGAACCACTATGAGTACCCTTTGTAACTTTGCTTTTACAAAGTGCTATACAAATAATATTTATGGTTATGACTACGATTATTATTGCCTATATAATAATAATGATAGTAATAATAGGTAAGAAGCATTTTTTCTTTCATTTTGTGTCCTTATGCCCTGGTTACTTATCTGTATTCAATAAATATATAATGTATAGCGCTTTTCAGACACAAAGTTCACAAAGTCCTTTACAACAATACAAATAAAAGAATATAGACAGGATTAAACAATAAAACCTGAAAAGATCAAAAGAACAATAATACATTAAAAAGAATTAAAAAGTAAAAGGGGCACAGAAGGAGTGTGTTTATATGCTCTTTTTAAAAGTAGCAATTGAATCAATTGATACTTAATTGAGTTTAGGCCCATAGTGGCCAAAGGATGATTCTCCACTAATCAGACGTGCTTTGGGAATATACAGAAAATTGCTGTTTGCTGACCTGAGGGATCTATTTGGAGCATATCTGACAATTGTGTCATTAATATAGGCAGGGGCAAGGCAGCCAGTGAAGTGTTTTAAGTACTGGGGTGATGTGCTCTCTCATTCCTGTATGAGAACCCATTTTGGACTCAGCAGAGCTGCTTTGGAGTTTTTTGGTAGACCACACAGGCGAGAGTTATAGTAGTCAAGTCTTGATGACACAAAGGCATGGACAAGTTTCTTACAGTCAGCTGGGGAGAGCATCCCATGCACTTTGGAGATGTTGCACAGGTGATAGTATGCTGTTTTACAGATATTACCAATGTGGTGCTTAAGACTGAGATCACTATCAAAGAAGACTTCAAGATTCTTGACATGGTTTTTATGATTTAGAGACAGTCAAGATGAATGAAAACGTTCTGCCTCGATTTCATTTCCAATAACCAGAATTTCAGTCTTTGTTTAGTTGTAGGAAGTTCTGAGACATCCACAGAGTAATTTCATCAACACACTGTAGTAATGAGGTAATTGATTTTTTGGCATCTGGCCCAAGCAACATATACACCGATCAACCACAACGTTAAAACCACTGAGAGGTGAAGTGAATAACATTGATTATCTCGTTACAATGGCCAGGGGGTGGGATATATTGGGAAGCAAGTGAACAGTCAGTTCTTGAAGTTGATGTGTTGGAAGCAGGAAAAATGGGCAAGCGTAAGGATCTGACCGACTTTGACAAGGGCCGTTTACCTGGGGAAGAGATGGCGCCAGGATGCACTATGGGAAGAAGGCAAGCCGGCGAAGGCAGTGTGATGCTCTGAGCAATGTTCTGCTGGGAAACCTTGGGTCCTGGCATTCATGTGGATGTTACTTTGACACGTACCACCTACCTAAACGTTGCAGACCAAGTATACCCCTTCATGGCAACGGTATTCGCTGATGGCAGTGGCCTCTTTCAGCAGGATAATGCCACACTGCAAAAATTGGTCAGGAATGGTTTGAGGAACATGACAAAGACTTGGCTTCCAAATTCCCCAGATCTCAATCCGATCGAGCATCTGTAGGATGTGCTGGAAAAACAAGTCTGATCCATGGAGGACCCACCTCGCAACTTACAGGACTTAAAGGATCTGCTGCTAACGTCTTGGTGCCAGATACCACAGGACACCTTCAGAGGTCTTGTGGAGTCCATGCCTCGACGGGTCAGAGCTGTTTTGGCGGCACGAAGGGGACCTACACAAAATTAGGCAGGTGGTTTTAATGTTATGGCTGATTGGTGAATATCTGTGTGTCATCAGCGTATTGATGAAAGGAGATATTGCATATATTAATAATGTCAGAAAGTGGAAGCATGTACAAATTGAATAGAAGGGGACCTAAAACTGAGCCTTGGGGCATCCCGTATGTTATGGCCTGTCATTCTGAGAAAAAAATCACCCAATGCAACATATTAGTCCCGGCCAGTTAAGTAGGACAGAGAGACCAATCCAGTTGTGTAACCTGTCAAGTAGAATCACATGATCAACTGTGTCAAATACAGCAGTGAGGTCAAGGAGCATAAGAATGGAAATATTTCCTGAATCTCTATTTATTTTCAGGTCATTTAGGACCTTGAGAAGTGCTGTTTCAGTGCTATGGTAAGCTCAAAAGCCAGACTGTTATAATTCATTCAGATAATTTTTGGTAAGGTAGTCATTTAATTGCATAAAAACAACATTTTCAATTATTTTACAAAGGAATAGGAGATTAGAAATTGGTAGTGACAAGTCACATAGGGGTCAAGATTACCTTTCTGAAGTAAGGGTTTAACAATGGCTGTTTTTAGACAGGATAGATTCCCTGCTGTAATGATTGATTCACAATGTTTAGGACATCAGCTGATAGCGTGCTAAATACTTGTTTAAAAAAGTTAGTTGGCAGGGGATCAAGTGGACAGCTTGCAGAGTTCAGAAGAGACATAATTTTTGTAAGTAAGAGTAAGTCAATAGGTGAGAAGATGGTCAGGCCACAGTTTATGTTTCTATGACTTGACATATTCATTATCCTGTTTGAGTTGAATAATTCAATGCTTGCTCTTCTAGTGGTGATTTTATTGCTAAAAACTGTTGCAAATTGATTGCACTTCTCAGTTGAAAGAAAATCTGATGGTTTTTGTGATTGTGGGTTGATTCGTTTATCTATAGTAGACAACAGGAATTTTGCGTTGTTTTGACTACTAATCAGTTCTGAGAAGTAAGAGCTTCTTGCCTGCTTCTTGAGATAGGCGAAGCATGAGGTCAGTGAAGGCGTCAGGAGAGGAATCAGAGAGATATCGTTTGGTAACAGTCTGCGTCATGGCCTTGGTGCTAATGCAAAGTGACATTTCAAAGAACACACAGTAGTGGTCTGATAAAGCAACATCTACTGTCTGTGGCATCTTGATGTCTAAGCCATGTGAAAAAGGTCAAGGGTGTGACCTAGTCTGTGTGTAGGGCCAGAGACAGATTGAGTTAGGTCATATGAGTTAAGAAGTCCCATGAGGTCTATGGGCATAGAGTCTGTGGGTACATCAACATGAATATTAAAATCAACAATTAGAATATAACAAAATCAGTTGAGATCCCAGAAAAAAGCTCCCCGAGCTCATTAACAAAGCCTGTGCTAATCTTTGGTGGGTGGTAGATAGTTAGCATAAGGACATTGTGGTTACTCTTGAGGAGCCATGCAAGATATTCGACTGTAGAGAAATCTCCGAGTGAGATCTGTTAACAGAAAAGGAGCCATGGCACAACCCCCTCCCTTACCATTAACTCTGGAAGAATTAAAGAACTTAAAATTAAAGGGGGATGCTTCATTAAATACAGTAAATCCATTTCTGTCAAGCCATGTCTCTGGCAAGAATAGAAAGTCAAGTTTGTGATTTTCAATTAGCAGGCCAACTAGAAAAGACTTAAGTGATTGGTCGACGTTTTTCTTACCCTTACAACATTTCACAGTATTATGCGTAACAAGTGGAATTGTAACAAGGTTGCATGAAATGCAATGAAATGGTTTGTGATATTTTCATAATGTGTGGTAATTCGGGTAGGAATGGGCTGGGTCTTCAGAATAGTAATAGTAATAGTAATAGTAATAGTTCCTTGGGATGCTTGGTAGGGGGGGATCGGTGGAGCCACTTAACCAGGACCATGTTAATGGTTATGGCTGTGATTATTATCACAGATAATCATTGACTCAACAATCAACAATAATGATATAGTAATATTATTCCTAATAATTACAACAACAATAACATCAACAACAACAATAATAATTATAATTATAATAGGTAAAAAATAAATAAATACAATTACAATAAATAAATAACAACAACAACAACAACAGTAATATAGCTTCATTCGGTTGTACAAATTAAACAAATAGTCACGCGTAGTCACGGCAACCTATGTATAGGAAGTCGGGACCTTGGTTGCGTTCCAGTTCCCATTTCCCAGTGAGCGCCTTTTGAAAGCGAGTGCACGACTAAGGAGGTTGTACGACCAGCGCAGCTTGACCGCACTACACAGTCTGGAACAAACCCCGTTTCTGACGCGCACGTTTGGTTTGGGAGGAGCCAGTTAGCGGGCATACTGACACGTACGAATCCTACGTGCATTTTAAGGAAGAAGCAACACTTTTAATTAAGTGTTGATGCGTTTACTTGCTTATGTCTTGCTTAATGTATAGTTGATTTATCTACGAGCAGAGGTCTGTTTGGACGGCTTTTGGCGACGCGGGAGTCACAAAAGGGACGACGCGCAACATGAGATTTTCAGTGTTTACTTCTATCCTGAGGCCGATCGGTCCGGTTGTGATCGGTATTTCTTTGGGCTTTACGTTGAGTTTACTGAGTGTAAATTGGGTGGAAGAATCGTGCTTGCTTGACGATAATGCAAATGATGATATTTCTTCCGTACAAGATGGACAACTGAAAGGAGCCCGAAAACCCAACTCCATATCGACTGGCAACTATGTGGAGTCCGAAGAGAATATTGAACCAAGAATCGTCCCTTATAAAGAAGTCCAACAAAGTGCCCCAAAGAAAGTTTTTAGGTGAGCTTTACATTGCAACTAAGGACTTTAACGTTGCCCATATTAGTGAATACATTCTCAAATGCAATTTTTGCGGATAGTGTTTCGTCTGAAGGCCATATAAACGTATTAGACACGAGAACGCTATAATGTGGCTGGTTGTATTGCAGCTCACCCCCAATTATAAGTAAATGAGGACTGATAAATAGTTATGTTAGTCCAAATATGTCAGTTGTATCTGACAATAAAATGTAAAACCAAATAATCCACAAAAGCCAGCCTATTTTCTTCTTGAAGTTCTCATAACCAGGCATGTAGTGGAGTTCCTTAACAACATGCCGTTTTGAAGATGCCAATTAACGTTTCTTTTCCACTACATTCCTTTCCTCACATGTTTTATTCAGTTCATCCCTCAAGTTTCCTTGTCCCTGGAGACCAAAGTCAGCCTCAAGGGATAATGCTTGTTATTTTCATGTGATGTTCAGATGTTTTGTCATGACATTTTATTTAACCAGGTTAGTCCCACTGAGATTATAATAATACTGAACACCAACTAAAACAACAAAACCCAGGAATGTAAGGTACATTGCCAATAGCTGTTGTAACAGTGTTGAAGTGTTTGAGAGTGGATCTTTCTTTTAAATCACCTTAAATCATTTTAAATTCATACTTAGGTTAATCTTAAATGATGTGGGCAGAAATGTGGGCCTTTGACATCCAATTATTTAGTATTAATGGTGGGTATTTTTGTTGATGTTTGCGAGGCTACCAGAGAATCAAACCAGGCCTTCCAGTTTCACCTGATTCTTAAAACCACCTGAACATCTCATGAATGTAACAGGAATCATCAATTAAATCTAGAGCTATCACCGTGATGCAGAGTTCAGCAAGGTGACAGCTGAGGGGAAGAAGCTGTTCCTGAGCCTGCTGGTCCTGGAACAAAGAGACCTGTAGGTGGGCAAACAGTCTGTGGCTGGGGTGAGAGGTGTCCTTGACGATGTCCTTGACGATGCTTCGCGCCTTTCGCAAACACATTTTGGCTGCGTCTCATCAGTGTAATTAATGGGTGCTTTAGGAGTTCCGTCATTGTATTTTTCTTTGATTGTAGATGCACAAACATTTAAGAGATTTACTATTAAGCAATCATGTTTGAATGTTTACCCTCTCACCCAAACTGGTTGCACCCTTTCCTGAGAAAGAGCTTTGTTCTGTGGAAGGGCCCTCCTACAGGGCAGGTTTGGACTGAATCCAGCATCCACGTTCCAAAGGCATCCTGTCCCATACAGTGTTTTATACAGTAAGCATTGTACCACTGCTGCTATGCATAGCACAGAAATTACCTGTGCTTTGGCTTTTACCTTGGCAGTGGTTGCATTGACTTGTACCACAATGCAAGTAAGCAAAGTAGTTACATCATCACAACATGTTTGCTGTATTTTTCAGGGCAAAATACATAAGCACAGAATTGGGGATGCGTGAGAGTCTGTTTGTCGGGGTCCTGACATCCAAAAACTCCATCAACACCCTGGGCGTGGCTGTCAACCGCACCATTAGCCACCACCTGGACACTGTGATTTTCTTCACCGGCATGCGCAACCGCAAAGTCCCTCATGGCATGTTTGTAGTCACTCATGGAGACGAGAGACTGATATGGAACATGTTTCAAACCATCAAATACATTCTGGAGCATTACATCAACGAGTATGACTGGTTCTACCTTGTCCAAGATGACACCTACACAGAAGCTGACCGGATCAAAGCCCTGGTGGGCCACCTGAGTATGGATCGGGAGCTTTACATGGGCAGCCCTGAAGAATTCATAGGTGGGGAGATGGAAGGGAGTTACTGCTATGGAGGGTTTGGGTACCTCCTCTCACGTACCCTGCTCCTCCGGCTCCAGCCCTTCCTGGAGAACTGTAGGAATGACATCCTGAGTGCCAGGCCCGACGAGTGGCTGGGAAGATGCATCATTGATTACACAAACAACACAAAATGTGTCAATGAATATGAGGTAGGTTGAGTGTTTGTTTTTATTTTGGAAGAGAAATGTGACACTGTTTTTACATTTTTTAAATATCCTTCTCTTTTTTGTTAGAAAGCCAAACATCTCTCCTTTCCATCATTTATACAATTCTTAATCTGCAAAGCCTAGTTTACCCATGCTTTGTTTTGCGAAAAACATGCAGGAGTTCATTGATAAAATGAATGAGGAGGCACAAAGAACATTTGCTTGAACATCTGTCATTCAAAACAGCTGTGTGACAGGTTTTAGCAGGAGTTTACTTTCTCAGCGGAAAACAAAACTCTGTCACAGCAAAAGCATGCTTTGCCTCTGGGACTACACTGACAAGTGACAGACAGCTATATAAGACTGTAATTACAGCGCTAACACAGAGGTGATATCTGTATTATAGAGTAGATTGCTAATTCCTTGTTGTCTTTTTTTAACAGCTCGAGCAACTATACTGAATAGGTAAACAGGCCAACACAGTACAGTTGAGTTCAGCCTTGGTTAGGTTCAATGGTGTGAAAATCCCTTGTGGGTCAACATGCTCTACTCATGTAATGTCATTAGTACTGAAGGTCAAACAGGCTATGTGGAAGCCTGGTCTTTTCCAGTACCTGTTCAGGCAGCACCCTTGTTGTAGGATGCATTCAATACAGTTTGCTTGATTGATCTAAGTATACTTAATTGATCTAAGTATACTAAAACTCATTAAAGATATCACATATCTGCAGCAACATTGTTCCATCACTTTTACTTGATAAACTAGTAAGCGTGAGCTCAAAGAAAACTATGAAAGTAAAATTCACCCTGTTATTATCATAAACCTTTTGCTCTTCATACAAGAGCCTTGTGGGCCCATATTATCTAGTAGTGTCTGCCATGGATGTTTTCAATGTGTTGTGCTTCCATTTTTTCTCCTGTGGCCAATAGTCAGATTGGGAAACCATCTTGTTAAACAGTTCCTTGGACCAGAAGAATTCCAGCAGATAGACCCCTGTTGAGGGAGAAGTAGGGGAAAAGTTGAAAGACAGGCTTGGGAGGGGAGATGAAAATAGCTGTTGCCACTTAACCATGTTTGTACCACTGATAAAGAACACAGAGCCACACATCCATTTTGCTAAGAGTGCCCATTGATGATAGTTAGACACTGACTATGCTTATTCCAAGCGCACTTCTAAAGATGGTAAGCTGTTGGCAAACATTTGCAAGACAGAGTGGCCTCACTGCTCAGTCAAGCGGTGATTTAATTCTTTGTTCTTTTAATAGCTTGATCAGATTGGATTCACTTTTTTAATCACTCAAGCTGCTTAGGTAGTTACTCTCTTTTAGCTTAAATCTCTTTTAGCTTCTTTAAGTGGGATTCTGGTGCAAATGGTGATCACTACAGTATTAAGGGATGCCATCTTTAAGTTCTTTTAGTCTTGACTTTAAATTCTTGACTCCTCAGTGTTAATTTAAGTTGCAAGGGCCATAATTCATATATTAACTGATTGAGGATTAAGTATCTCTACAACTGAATTTAACTTTTTGAGTACCAGAAATAAGTTCCTGTTAGTGAACTTGACCAAAGCACTAGCAATAAAATCTGTTGTTTCATAGCAATAGAGTCTTCTATTCTTACAAAATGGATCCTCATCTCAACTATACAATTATGGTTGAAACCATGCTTGGAGCCCGAGAAGCTGCCTAGATTGCGTGTTAAGTTTGAACGAATGAAAGCAGCACAGCAACAACTAAGCATGGAATGGCATTAGCCATGTTTCTGTCATGCTAGGTTTAAGGCTCTTTATGAAAAGATCTCTCGATTCTTTACAGGGGCTTCAATACTACCACTATGAGTTGGGAAAAAACTCTGATCCAAGTAAAGAAGAGAATGAACAGTTTAAGAATGCTCTGACTGTCCATCCAGTGTCTGACCCTGAGCAGATGTACCGACTACACAAACACTTCACTGAGATAGAACTCCAGCGAACCTACGATGAGATTGCTAAAATGCAGGTAAGCTGATTTCAAGTGTCACAAATCATCCAATATTCAGTAAAAAAGACCCTGGCTTCCCTCTGCTCATCTCTGTTACAGGCTCAAAACACTAGTAGCTTAGAATTCTTCTTCAAGGGTATCATGGGTAGACATGGACTGGTAACTGTATAGACCTTAACACTTTCCCAATGTTTCCACAGGCAGAAATAAAGAATCTGAGTGTGGTTGCTTTTGAGGGCAACCGAACTGCACAGTGGCCGGTGGGTATCAATCCACCTTTTGAGCCCAAATCTCGGTTTGAAGTTCTGAGGTGGGAATACTTCACGGAGGAGCAGATTTATTCATGCAGCGATGGCTCTCCCAAATGTGAACTGCAAGGCATTGACCGGATGGATGTGGCTGACGTCATTGACATAGCAATGGGCGAGCTGAACAGGAAGTACAAGCCTGTCCTACATCTGAAGAAGCAGCAGCTGATTAATGGTTACAGGCGCTTTGACCCCACCAGGGGTATGGAGTACACCTTGGACCTGCAGCTGGAGGTGGTCAACCAGAAAGGTCACAGCCGTTCCATCACCAAGCGGGTTCACTTAGTGCGACCTTTGAGCCGGATAGAGATCATTCCTATGCCCTATGTCACTGAAGCTACAAGGGTTCACATCATTATACCTCTGACTCTTCAGGACCGGAGCTATGTCAACCATTTCCTTGAAGTTTTTGCCTCAAATGCCTATGAGACCAGTGAAAATGCCATCTTAACATTTTTGTTTATTTATGACCCAGTGGAGGCACAGCAAGTCAGCCAAAACGATATATTTGCCAGTGTGAAGGCTCAGATAAATGCCTATGAACGCAAATACCCTACAGTGAAAATCCCATGGATAAGTGTCAAGACAGAGACACCATCCCAGATCAAGTTCATGGACATCATCTCAAAGAAGCACCCTGTCGACACGCTGTTTTTCCTGGCTAATGTCAATACAAATGTCAATTCCGAGTTCTTGAACCGCTGCCGCATGAACTCCATCAACAACTGGCAGGTGTTCTTCCCCATCCACTTCCAGGACTACAACCCTGACGTGGCCTACCACAACCAGCAGCCCCCGGACACAGTTGATATGGTGAAGGATGCAGGCCACTTTGACCGCAGCTCATTTGAAGAAGCGTGCTTCTACAACTCGGACTACATGGCAACACGCACGCGAATGTCAGCCGACGTCCAGGAGAACGAGGAGATTCTAGAGACGTTGGACATCTTCGACATGTTTGTTAAGTATTCAGTGCTACATGTGTTCAGGGCGGTAGAGCCAGCACTGCACCAGCAGTATCGCTACCATGCCTGCAACCCACGGCTCAGCGAAGACATCTATCATAGGTGTGTTCAGAGCAACTTGGAAGGCCTCGGG
>OOFE01031423.1:6451-25252 GCA_900323365.1 Monocentris japonica | reverse complement strand
AATGAGCCCCCACCACTTCGCTCGTCACTCAGAGGCCGCTGCGGCCGATCTACACGGTCACGGCTCTTCTCTGTCCTGGCCCCACAGTGGTGGAATGAACTCCCCACTGATGTCAGGACAGCAGAGTTGCTGCCCATCTTTCGCCACAGGCTGAAAACCCACCTCTTCAAGAAACACTACCCTGACCCTTCCTCTCAGCACCTGCTTATTTGTTTCACTTACTTGTCTTAGCACTTGCTTATATGCTTATTTGTCTTCACTTATTTGTCTTAGCTCTTGTTTATTTGCTTCACTTATTTGTCATTTGTTTAAATAAAAAGTAGGTAGCTAACTTATTGCACTGGTTCTGCTCTTAGATGCTTGTTTAGGAAGGAAATGCACTTACAATTTCTGGTGACTAGTAGTTCTTTTGCCTTCCTATGTTGAATGCACTTATTGTAAGCCGCTTTGGATAAAAGCGTCTGCTAAATGTAAATGTAATGTAATGTAATGTTTTCATTTGACTTTTTGAGCGCCATTTGTATTACGGCAGGCTGCCCTGTGTCATGTGACCAATGTAGCGCTGCAGAGATTTTAGCATGCATTACCTAGTGTAAATTCTGTTATTTTGCATGTTTAGGAGCAGATGTGTAGAGAGAAAAAAACTCCAGAAGGCAATTAATGGGTTGTATTGTCTTCTGCAGGAGCAAATAAATGCTGGAAAACGATCCCTTGAGTCGTCCCTTTTCATGCCCTACTCACACCCGTTACACATGCATGTCTGTGTTTGTGTTCTGTCGAATAATTCTAACAAATATTAGTGTTTGATTCTCTGTGTTGCTTAATGCTATATGCCTATGATTGCCTTTGACTATGAAACTGTCTGTGGGGAAGTACTGCCACACACACACCAAGTGTGACCAAGTTTTAGATCCTGTTTTAAAATGTCGGCAGGTTCGGTGTCTGGTCACAAATGTTTCAGAAATGACTGCAACCAATCAATGCATGTTTACTTCCTTGTATAAAGACTGCCTGTCTTCCCTCTTCTTCGTACAGACCATTGCTCCTGCCCAGGTGCTCTGCTCTCCCTTTTCATATATGAATAAAACCAATCATTGATCAGTGGCTACTTGCATGACTACATATGGAATAAACATCCACTGTTTCCCCCTATTTTTCAGCCTGATCATCCTCTGCCAGGCCAGAAAGATGTGGAGAGAGTGTTTCTTCACTTCCTGTGTCCTTCTCTTGGTCAACATCTCTCTTGGTAGGTGAGCCTTCATGCGGTTTTGCACTTGGCAGCTGGAAACCCTCGAGTGGCTTTGCAAACAATAAGGTTTAAATACCTTATCACCACATTTAAAAGTGTCTCAGTCCAATGCAAAAAATGATGGATTATTACCTCCACCGATCTTTTTTTAAATGTTTTTTATGTTTTATGTTTGTCATTCATACAGTTTTCTTGGCCAGGTCTTGATTTTTTTGAATGTCAATGGGACTACCTTGCTAAATAAAAGTTAAATATATAAATAAAAAAACAAAGAAAAATTCCCAGAAGCCATTCCAGAAGAGATAATGTGTGCCATATAACTATTATTATCATTGTGTGGTGCTGAGGTTAATAGGCAACTCAAGTTGTATTTTTGCCACTCTGCAGGGTCACAGAATGGTCACATGAGGTTGGTTGGGGGCCAGTCATATAATGAGGGCCGTGTGGAGGTCTACTTCAATGGACAATGGGGAACTGTATGTGATGACAGCTGGGACATCGCTGAAGCCAAGGTGGTATGCCGCTATCTCAACTTCAGTGGCGCCAAAGCAGCTGTTACTGGAGGAGTGTATGGTCAAGGTACATAACACTTTTGTGTTACGATACAACACATTTTAATTTGTGTCCTTGGGGCAATTCATTTCTGAGCAATTCAGTGACGCACACAACACACAAAGGGCTTAATCAAGAAAAGCATGGACCACAAAGTGCAAAAAACTGTACAACTGATAAATGTAAAGAGAGTAAAAAGTGCAAAATGGCACAATAATAAACAGTGGAAAGATAGATTATCGTAGTAAAATGACCCTGATTCAGCAACGTTCTCTGGCCCAGGTTCTGGTCAAATCTGGATGGATGATTTAAACTGTGTTGGGACAGAAAACGACCTTTCCCAGTGTGGCTTCAAGGGCTGGGGGATCTCAGACTGCAAACACAATGAAGATGCTGGTGTAGTCTGTGAGAAAGGTAAGAATCTCTGTATGTCAAATCTGGTGGTAGTGGCTAAATGGGTAGTGAGACCATCCTGCAAGTGCATAGTCCCATGTTTGATCCCCTGGGACCTAAAGTCCTTGAGCAAGATACTGAATACTTCAATAATACATTATTCAACTGTTGCAGGCACAACCCAGAATATCAGTCGTCAATACACTGTGAACGACAGCACAAGACTTTCTGAACACTTGGGGGAGCTGTTTGATAGTGGGCATGACTGTGACTATGACATTGCTGTGGTGGTGGACAGCAACACTGTGGAGACAGTCTGCACTCACAGGCTCATCCTCTCACTGTACCCAGCCTCTCTCTTGAAAATCTCCCATGCAAACCTCAGCATTGACGTCAGTTCTAATTGCCGTCAACACGTCAACAGCTTTGTCAGGTAAAAGCAACCTTGTATTGTGCAAAATGGTGTTGTAGCTGACTGTAAGATTGCTTTTTTTAGAGTTGAGAAAATGGATAATTTGCTGTATCTTCCAGGTACCTGTACACTCGACAGATCAACATAAGTGTATCCTCTGCCCAGTGCATTCATAAGATGGCATCTGACTGGGGTCTGAAACAACTTCAGAACCAGGCCGGAAAACTTTTCCACTGGCTTCTCCCTGAAGACCCCACCTTCCAGACCCAGATCTCTCTGTACAATTACTCACTTCGTACAGGTGACAAAGTGCTGCAGCAAACTTGTCTTCGCTACTTGGCTTGGAACTGTGAGGCGCTGATCCGTTCCACAGCCTGGACCAGTCTTCCCCTGGGCCTCGTCAAGGCTCTCCTGTCTCAATCAGACCTGGTGGTGCCCAATGAGTTCTACGTCCTTAAAGGGCTGGAGAGTTGGGAGGCAGCCAAAGGGAATGCATCTAGCTCTGAAGATAAGTTTGACCTTTTGAGATACATCCGTTTCCCTATGTTCTCAGCCAAAGATTTGTATAGACTCAGAGGTCTGCGCTACCAGGCTGGCAAGTTGCAGGGTTTTCAGTTCCATTCCCTGCCCATTGGTCAGCTTTTTGGAGAGGTCATAAGTCAGTGGAAACCGTACACACCCAGAATCTACACCGGTAATCCATGGAGCTTCACTTTCAGCTCCCAGGATGTCAACAACCATATAAAAACTGGGTTCAACAATTATGGCCACCAAGGTCTCAGTGCCTCTTTCCGTACACCTGTGCACACCAGTGCCTACTTTACCCTCTTCAGAGACATGAGCTGGTCCACCAGTTTGTACATCAAAAACTATGAATGCTCAAACTATGGTGTTACCTGCCCTGCAGCAAGGCTTTCACCACAGAACAGCAACAGTGATTTGCCTTCAGAGTTTCAAAACAGCATTCGTTACCAGAACAAAGTTGTACTAATGTGTGAGGGCGAGTATGTGTTCCACATCCAGGACTTCAAACCTCTCAACAACCAGGATACGGCCCTTATCGCTAACAGCAGTGCAGGTCAAACCTATCCATGCCACTCAGACCAGTACTTCTACCGCATGGTGGTCCGGCCTAAATACATCTCGGGGCTCAATTTCACTGAGGAGGAAGCAGAGGCGTATGAGGAAAATGAGGAATATGAGGACTGATCAAAGATGTCCTTTGGGGCTAATACTTTGTAGCTCCACAGTTCTAATTCATTGAAATTACAATCTTTTAATTTCATATCTCAACTGAGTAACATGCTGTTCGACTGCTTGTGTGAAATTCTTGTGATAGTAAACGGCGATCCTGCATACTGATGGACTTTCATGGTCCAGGATGGGCTACAGCTTTTTACTTTGGACTTAGAGTACATGCTCAGATGTAACATTACTGGCTAATAATCAATAAAAACAATATACTGCCTTTCAAAATTCAGTTACATGAAGGTTTATAAACACATAATAATAAATGTTTAAATAAATACAAGGGCACAGGTCTCATTCCAGTTTGGGTGGGGGGGTCTGAGAGAGTGGGGAGAATTATTGGTCAATATGAAATACCGTAAGGCATTGCTAAAGTGAAGCATTGATCTGAAGGGCAAACATTAATCAAAATATGAAACACGGCAGTCTAATTTGTTGTCAAAATGCATTAAAATGAGTTTCAACAACTAGGAAAAGGACTTTTTAAAAGGACAACCACAAAATGTGCTTCAGTACAACTAAACTGCTTCTGAAACAGAACTGAGAGCAAGTAAAAATACATTAGATTTGTTTGTGGCAGAAATATACAGCGGACAATTCATCTTTCTCCAAATACTGAGGGGGGGCATGTCCACCTGTCGCCCCCTAAATCTACGCCTATGACTAAATACCACCTTTTTAGTTGCCATTTACATCCTTTCCCATGCTTTCCAATTTGCTTCCTGGTAGAAGGCAAGTGGTTGTGTGGGACGGGGGAGAGAACGTGCAGCATGACAGGTTTGGGAAGGACTCTCACCACACCACTAGACTGACGAGGAGAACAATTAGGACAGTGTCACAGCCACAGAATCACATACAGTATTGAATTAATTGAACCCCTCATTGAACCATGTACATCTAGTCCCTCTCCCCTATTGCACTGTGACCTGCTCATAGGGGAAAAGACAGCAGGGAAGTAGTCACATGTTTTTCATATAGTCTTTCAAATACAAAAGCATTTTAAAGTCAGTCTGGACAGCCTCAGGGTGTCACTGCAATTATTTGTATTTACTTGTTGCAAAAGGGCGAGCCAGCATTGGTAACCTACTGCCACCTGATGTGCTGGAAGGAATCTGCCAAAGGCCTACGACATGAAAGGCGACATGATTCCAATACCATAACTAAAGCTATCACTATAACTAAAGCTGTAATTGTACAAATACATACATACAAATAGGAATAGGAGCATAGCCACAAGTAATATTAACAGGAAAAACAACATAAATGCATTTAATAATTTACAGGTCTGAATCACCTTTTAAAGTTGTATCAGATATAACAAACCATTTCCCATTTTATCCCTTCTAAAATATAATATCACACCAAAGAAATCCACCTCTACATTAACTTCAAGGTTTCTGTTAAGGAAATTGGTTAAATCAACCCAAAACATTTTAGTATATACACAGTGGAAGAATAGATGAGAAGTTGTCTTTTTGTCTTTTTTTCTGGATCACAAAACTCACATTTATAGTAAATATCCAATCTGAATCATTCCAAAACATGTTTCACAGGATATATTCTATGTGTTGAATGATACTTCCTTAATTTTGTTTTTAATACTATACTTTTTCAACAAAGAAGCCCAAAAAACTTCAGAGGATATAAAAGTAACATAACTGAGTGTGTTTCAAATATGTCTGTTACAGTAATTCTGTAACAATAATAGGGCTCCTATTGGAACTGCCCTGTGGTGCAGGAAGAGTCTTCTCCCATAGTAGTTCATGCTTTCATGGTCAGTCATTCATAAACTATACAGTGAATGAGTAATATTGTTGTTTTTATTGTTCAAAAATGCATTATGCTATTTATTAGTAAAAATGATAAGGTCGCTGTGCACGAGCAATTCCGTGAATGATGAGTTGCGAATGTCCAAGAAGAGGACCAAGATATCAGACCAACTCTCCCTCAAGCTTCTCCTGCAGTTTGTAATCAGTCGTTAAAAGTTGGTAAAATTTGAAAACAAAAATAAATCAAATATAACAAACAACTGAAGGGAACAAAAGTTGAGCAACAGAATACTTAAAACAAAGAACATGTACAATGTTTGACAGGACAATGACAGTATTGGAAAAACTGTTAGCTATATTAGTCATATAAGTGGGTTGAAGTTGGCTTTAACCACCAAAAGAGGAACATATATTTTCTCACACATCTGGGGTTACAATTTCACTGTTGAATGATGTGACTCTCCATCTCTAGTTACAGACAACCTCTCACTAAAGCCAGAGACCCAGGTCCCTGGTGTGAGGAATCTGATCTGAGCTTACCCTGTGTGGGCCAGGCTGGCACTGTCTAAGGTGGGTGTGTGTTCGGCTTTGTCTGGGGATGGGGATGTGGCTGGGGCCGAATCCAGGGTCGGATCTGGAATGGGGGCATCGCTGGGGACCTCTGCTGGGGCCGAGGCTGGGGGAGCTGCGGAGGTTTGGCCCGGTGCTGGAGCTGGGGATGGAGTAGAGGAGGCTCGGGCTTCCTGGTCCTGGATATCTATACTTTTACCATATATTAAGCTTGAATTATTACATTAGTAAAAAACAACAGCTGTACGAACATGACTTGGCATTGGGAACCGATCATTAGCGTGGGTGGGGATTCCTGGAATATAATTGCGTAAGATTTTTGCAGTTGTGCACTGCAGAGACATCTCTCCAACTCTTACTGCATTATCATTTGTGGTCAATGTATTCTCCAAGGGGAATACAAATAACACAATGAAGTTTGGTTATCTAATGCACAATTAAATTTCCTCTCCCTTCTGCTGTGAAAATGAACTGCATATCCTTTTTGCAGACAAAGATATAGGGGTAGTTATAGTTAAATAGATATAGTTTTTAATTATTGGAAACATTATAGATGCTCACTGATATGCCTATTGATAGTGTGTCTGTGTTTATGTGTGTATTCATGTGTGTGTCTGTGTGTAACCCCAGTGGTGTCAGGGCTGTGAACTGACGCTTTTTATTTGTTTTACTTGATTTCCAAGAAGGCTTATTTTGTAATAGTGCGACCAGCCAAAAAGCAGAATATGCACCTATGCTTCTATATCCCTTGAAAATCAACCAACCCTGCCAAACCCATATTAACCATTGTCATTTGGTGACCAGGGTTAATATTTGTCAGTTGGGTGAGTCTTCGATTTGCCCCCAACATTTTTCTACAGGGAGTGCTCAGGGGATTTTTTTGGCCACCTGAGACTTTTTGATCCTGAAATGAGCTGTAAATCAAAGTGATATCACATAAGGAGGCTGGACAAACTCATGTCTGACTATAAAGAGACAGTAGTGAACACTCACTGATTGAATTGTCCCAGCCCTGGCACGAGGAAACATTTTTGAACACTGAAATTCAATGGTATTCCCCTTTTAGACTGTTTTATTTTTTCCAGATTTTCTTATTATTCTGCATCCTTCTGCTGACTGTCAACTTGTCTGCTGGTGAGTATGTCGCTTACAGTAGAATGAACATGAAAGCAATTTGATTGTTTCCCATACATTTCCCAGCCAAAGTCATTGTTTATTTCTTCATTGTCTTGCAGCCAACCTAGAAACAGAGGTGTTTTAAAACCAAATATGTTATGGCTTATCTCTTCAGGTAAATAAAACAAATTCTCAATACAAAGCAATACATTATTACGTCAGTGAGACTGAGACAGTGATGATATGGAAGCGTATAGTTAACTTAATCCAAATGTTACTGCACATTGGTAAATGAAAATGCAATCCCACACTAGCATTACAGCTAACTTAAAAATGAAAATGCAATGCGATTGCAATAACATTTTCATGGTCTACCGACCTGTCAGTCATTCTCTGAAGGCGGGGCAATGTTTCATGCACCGTTTCCCTAATTTAAAGATGATCACTGCCACAATGTAGTCGTCATACAACAGTACAATTTCTCCAAACACAAGTCAGATGGATTTGAGGATGGACAAACTTTTATTGGCATACCTTGGCTAACACATTCATTGATAGCATGGACATTCAAAACTGAATGCTTAACCATAAGCCCTATCAGTCTAATTTCAGACTTTAACATTGTATGTGGTGTAGGCTAACATTGCATGGCAAAATGAAACTTATCAACATAAACATAAATATTAAATTGTAAAAGAACTCTGTGGCTAGTAAGATTGTAAACTTACATATTGCATGTGCTCAAACTTTTAAACCTGATCTAGTGCCAACTGTGTTCACTTAATCTCTTTGTCTGCCTAAAATTATTTCGTCACTGAATAAGCATTTCGAGGCCACAAATAAGTATTTCGTGGTCACGGAAAAAAATCCTCACCTCCGGGGCTCCGTAAATTTTAATCGGAAAATAAATTTCCAACGAGACTGAGTCATAGGCCTCTGAACTAAACTGAAGGGAATCTCGGGACAAGGGACTCACATCAGTGACATACTGTATTACCCGACTTGATACCGCTCAGTTGATTCTGCAGTGCGCCGCCAGACCTGAAGGGGGCGGCAGTCGTTTAGTGAGAAGATTTGCAGCTAGTCAAAGGACGCCATCGTCGCCAGCGACGGAAGTTAATAAGCGGCTAGCTAAGTTAGCTTCCTAACGTCAGCAATAGCTAACTTGTTATTAGTTTTTCAGATAGCTTTTACGTCAAGTAGAAAATACATTCCCCAACAGGTAAATTAAGTAGGCAAAGCTACTTAAACAATATTTACTTGACCGTTCGCGACTCTGTGTATCGTTAACCCATGAATGATAGCCAATCCTTCATCCATTAGCCTGATGCTAGCTAACAGTAGCCGACAATGCCCAAGCCATATCATTAAAGTGTGCTAACGTTAGAGCAGTAGTGTCAGTTAAAATATGTATTAAGCTAACAATCGTTGTTGTTGTACGATACACCCTTACAAGACGGGCGTATATGCATATATGAGCTTTACTTACCGTTGACAGGTTGTGGGTAGCATTATCAAAAAATAAAATAGTCATGGCTACTGGTGCCGATGTGAGGGATATTCTGGAGTTGACCGGAGGGGACAATGATGCTCCCATCAGCAAGAAAGATTTCATCAACTCGGACAAGGTGAGAAATAATTACAAGTCAGTATCAGTGGTCTGTTGGATCAGTAACAGCAGACGTTTACTGATTGTTGGAGCGAAGTAACTCATGATGTAACTGTGAAGTGAACATCTCTCATTGAGCGATGAACCAGAATGTCAGATAAATCCTAAACTGTATTGTTCAGTATTGTCATTGCATGTAACTGCTGATGAGCTGTCTTTCTTGGGGAATTTTCATCTTAAACAGGCTACACAGTTTGTGAAACTCCAATAGTGAACCTGCCACAGCAGTGGATAGAAGATTATGTTGTCATTCTTTGTTTGAAAGTATTAAAATCAAGAATGCCTTTCTTCATCCCCCGTTTCAGAAAAAAACTAAGAAGACAACTGAAACGTTGACCTTCAAGAGACCAGAGGGGATGCATCGAGAGGTCTATGCTTTGCTGTATTCTGATAAAAAGTATGTTTGTGTGTTATGTTTTGGATATCAGTGAAATCCCACGTATGAGCTCTTGGACTTTTGACCTTGTTTGCACAATTCAAGTCTGTTTATTTTATTTTGTGCTTTTGTCATGTTTCTGTTTGTGCTGAATAAATATGCATCATGAGGTGTAGCTCTCACCTGGTTGGTCTATTTCATGGCAAGAGCATGTTACATGGGATATTTTATACACTCGCTTTAACAAGGCCATCCATTTCTTGTTGGTCCACAGAGATGCACCCCCTCTGCTCCCTAGTGACACTACCCAGGGCTACAGGACGGTCAAGGCCAAGCTGGGCTGCAAGAGGGTGCGCCCCTGGAAGTGGATGCCTTTCACAAACCCCGCGCGCAGGGATGGTGCCATATTCCACCACTGGAGGCGTATGGCAGAAGAGGGCAAGGACTACCCTTTTGCCCGCTTCAACAAGGTAAGGAGGGCTGTTGTCTCTTTATCCACACTTGTAGTCTTGGTCCATCACTTTCTCAATTTGCCCTCATGAATTGCCATTTCTTATCAAATTTGATAACTTTGATAAGCTCAAATGGCCATAATGATTGATCTTCTTCTTCTTCTCTTTTACTCTCATTCAACCCTATACATTGTCTCTTTGTTATTCTTTCTGCCCCCCTGTCTGTCTACAGGCAGTGCAGGTACCAGTGTACTCGGAGCAGGAGTATCAGATGTATCTCCATGACGACGGCTGGACGAAAGCAGAGACGGACCACCTGTTTGACCTGTGCAAGCGCTTTGACCTGCGCTTTGTCGTCGTCCATGACCGCTATGACCACCAGCAATACAGAGTAATAACTCACTCACATTTTTACTGAGGATGTATTCAAATATCAGACTAATGTAATTAAATAGCAATATTTCTATCAATGCCTTTCCATTTATGCTTCCAGAAACGTTCTGTGGAGGACCTGAAAGAGCGTTACTATAGCATTTGCGGTAAGCTGACCAAGGTCCGAGCAGCATCGGGGACAGAGCCTAAGATCTACATATTTGATGCTGGCCACGAAAGGCGCAGGAAAGAGCAACTGGAGAAACTCTTCAATCGCACGCCTGAACAGGTCACTAACCTTGTAACTTGTAACCTTCCAACTGTGAGCCAATCTAATGAAAGCAAATCAGTGGCTTTATCAAACAGGCTCCTGATTGGCTGCTCTACACAGTAGTAACATCTAAACTTCTGTTTCTCCATTGCATTGGTGGCTACCTAGTTTAACATTAGTTTAAACCTAACATTAGCCCCTTGTGCTGGCACATAGGTAAGAGTCCACCAAAAAGAAAAAATGAACACAAAGACAACAAAAGATCCATTGTTTAAGTGACTAAGCAAATTTGCTCTCGTCTCTTTATTTAATGTTTCACACAGAACCTGATTCTATATAAATAGCATTGAAACAGGGAAGCGTGACATATTTCTATGAAAGATGTTTATTCATTATTTTGGCTGATTTAAAAATTATTCTTGCAAGCTTGAAAGCAAAATATTTTCTATTTCCAAATAACATACCTTTCCCCACTTTAAGTTAAGATCACTATATAGTTAAAGATTATTCTTAACAAAACCATCAAAGTCCAAAATTAGCTTTTGGGTTCTCCTGCCAAGGCCTAGTAAAAATGACATGCCAAGAATAATTTTACGCAACTCTGTAGGGGCTGGTGAAGAAAATTCCAAAATGGAGCCATGTGTGTCCAATAACCATAACTTTCTTTTTTCATATGTGATGTTAATGCATTTTGATAATCTGTGTAAAATGTGCGTGTTGTTTTCTTCTAATATTCACATTGCACTTCCCCTATTTTCCCTGCAGGTGGCAGAAGAGGAATATCTTATCCAGGAGCTGAGGAAAATTGAGACAAGGAAAAAAGAGCGCGAGAAGAAAGCCCAGGATTTGCAGAAACTCATCAAGGCAGCTGACACCACCACAGAGTTGAGACGAGCCGAAAAGAGGGTTTCCAAGAAGAAGCTCCCGCAAAAAAGAGAAACAGAAAAACCGGTACAGCACACACATACACAGTATGATATAAAGCACAGTCAACCATTCTTATACCGTGGATTGCCAGGTATATGCATGTGTCTCAAACTGCATCTGAAAAATTCTCAGATCGTGGGGGGCATCTTTTTAGGAAAAAAATAATCTAAAATTGTTTAAGTTAAGTTAGTTTTGAGATGTCACACGTTAAACCTATGGTGTCAATACTCATTCAATACAATATTGCATTGAAATAATGGCGAAATAAAAAAAAAAAAAGAATATTACCTCCTGGCCACCTCCTTTCCATAAAGTGGGTTGACCTGAGGAATCAAGTGAAAGCGACCCTTATTGGTTTCACCAGTTAATTTCACTTCAGTCACGAGGGCAGAAATGTAGCTGAAGCAGGGTAGACAGTTTGAAGAGGGATTATAAGCTTGAAACAATTCAGAGTTGGTTTATGCTAAATGAGTTCCAACTCGATATTAGGGAAGTGGTCCTAATATTTTGTACACTGTTAATATACTGTTCTTGATTTTAACTGCGGTCCCTCAAGGAACCTGGGGCGTTCCTCCACAGTTGGAGAACCGCTGATGTAAAGGCCTAATTTGTCCCAAGCTCAGAGGGTTATCATATCCATTTGTTCATTCCTCTTAACAATCCTCCCTCTCTTCTTCCACAGGCACTTCCAGAGACAGCCGGCATCAAATTCCCTGACTTTAAATCAGCAGGAGTCACACTGCGCAGCCAGAGGGTAAGCATAACATGTCCTATTCACGAGTTCAAACGGCAAAAAGGATATTCTCATTCAGCCTTCCTTCAGCATAAGACCTCAACTTCTGTGGGAGAACCTAGCGTACCAATTTGAAACGAGCAAACTTGAAACTCAAACTCTGAGGATCCAAGGAACCATTTACTTTAAGTCAGAGGTCTAGTATGCTACCATATGTCTTGATTAGAGATTGGTATCGAGAAATTATACCTATTTGTACTGTGCTGACTTATTGGAATTGATTTAAAGGAGCAATCCACCCTAAAGCACCGTACAAAAACCTTCACTCCTGGGTCCATTTTGTTGTTTCCTGGTGTATTTTTCTTGTTCCTGTAGATAAGTGGCCAAACGTAGACCACGTTACGTCAAGATATTTCCAACATACACTATATAGCCAAAAGTCAGTGGACACCTGACCATCACACTTTTGGCCATATAGTGTAGCTACAGTGGCGTTCAATAGGAGAAAACATTTAAACCATCTAAAACATCAACGGTAAACATCAGGTTTTGGTGTTAGTCACTCAGAATAAAAAGGCAAAGCCTTCTTAATAGACTCACCATTTTGCAGTATTGTTCATCAGTTCAAGGAGAAATCCATCATGGAAGAGGCAGAGATACCAATTTCTCCACCGGCAGTAGCCTCAATAGACCAGAATGCAATGTAGTGATGAGATGTTGCATTTTTTTCATAAGGGATTCGACTCTCCCTTTTTCTCCACCGGCAACAACAGCTGGAGGTCCCTTCAGAAAAATATTTTCTCAAATATAAAAAAAAAAAATAAATTGTTCTTCCTCTTAAACAAATATCCACAAAATGTCCAATATCTAATACCAAGCTAATTTCACATAATGAAATGCACTGAAAAGTATCACAATATAATATTATTTTAATAATATTTTATATTTATTGAGGAAATCAATCAAGTGTGGTCTGATTCTCTTTAGAGAAGCAGATGGCATGTGTAGAAAATAATTACTCTATCACATAGTGTGCTTTCATTTAACGCAGAAAGTTATTGCAAGTATTTTCTTGCAATATCAGAACCGGTAATATCAAGATTTTCAGTGATACCCTGCCCTACTCTTGATGTATGATGTGAGCAACCAGAGTGTTTGACTTGAGCTAGCTGTCTCTCATTAGCGCTATGATGATTAATGCTGTTAGTGACCAGCTAATATCTGTGAGACCTAGCAGGGGAGACTTATTCATCTCCAAGACTGATGAGGAGCCGCTGCTCTCTATGGAAAATGCATTAGCACCGCTAAAGGAGTGGAGTGCTCAGTCAGACAGAGTCCAGTGGATAAAGACATTTTGATCTGGCCCGTTGAAGTGCATTTCATATGAATTAAATGCCTTGAGGTGGAAGCGTTCGTCCTAATATCCCCGGCACCTTAACTCATCCTCTGTGTGTGGATGGGTGTGTGTCTGTTTGTGGGTGTTTCAGATGAAGCTGCCAAGCTCGGTAGGCCAGAAGAAGATCAAGGCCATTGAGCAGATCCTTACAGAGCAAGGAGTGGGTGAGTGTGAAATGACCCCAGCTAGTTGCCACTGTCTCAAAGCCAGAATTTTTAAACTTTTCTCCCGAAAGTAGCAAAATACTTAGGATGTCAAATCACCCCTTCCTCTCCCATCTCTACTACATACCATAATAACCTCACAATGGCAGACTAGGCTTGCAGTGTATTTATCGGTGCTTGCGCTTTAAATTGTGCCTTTTTGTCATGTTTGTGTCTGTCTGTGGATCCAGACCTCAACCCCATGCCTACAGAGGAGATTGTACAGATGTTCAACGAGCTGCGCAGTGACCTGGTACTGGTCTACGAGTTGAAGCAGGCCCACAGTAATTGCGAGTACGAACAGCAGATGCTGCGCCACCGCTACGAGGCCCTGCTGAAGGCCGGTGGTGGAGGTGGGTGTGCTATAGGGGCCGGGGCAGCTGCTGCACCCCAGGGTATTGACCCCAACACCAGCAATAACACCGCAGCATCCACCCAAGGAAGTGACATCCAGGCCTGGCCCAGCACTGACGACATCAAGGTGGAGGCCAAGGAGCAGATTATTGACGTGGTAGGAGCACCGCTTACCCCCAACTCGGTAAGTCGGCACCAGCTTAGACCCAGAGCCCGATCTAGAGTATCACCGCTTGTGAAAACCTTGCATGTCACGAATGTCTATCTTACAGGAATAAAAAAACATGGATTTTTAGATTGACTGCCATGTGTTTTTGAAAGCCTACAATGTGTTTTGAAAGGGTTTCATAAATCCAAGGGTCATAACATTTTCTCCACCCCCAGAGGACTGTAATCCTTCAATTCAAGAAAATAAAACATGAAAATCACCAACTCTGGAGTTAAAAGGTCATTGAATAGATCATTCTTGAAATTGCCATGCATCATAAACTGGGAAAGTATAAGGAAGAGAGTGCTGCCCCCCCATCCTCTGATCCCTCTTACTAATGCAGAATAAAGAGGAAGCTCTTGACAGACCCTGACATGATTCTTTTGTGCTTTGCGTTGCAGCGCAAACGGAGAGAATCGGCATCCAGCTCTTCATCAGTGAAAAAGGTGAAGAAGCCCTGATGAGGATGAGAGGACCAGGTGGTACTCTGTGGAGGAGAATAGTTGGTGTCACAGTGGAGAGGCCCATAAGGTTCATGGTTGGACATGAGAGACACAGGGGTGTGGGATGCTATGTTGCTGTCCATTCATGTAGGAGCACCACAGACTTGTCTTCATAGTCCTACAGTATGTCTTTTTCTCTCTCTTTCTCTCATTCTCTCTCACACACACACACACACACACAGAGATCCAACTTCTGCTGTCCTCTCCCCAACTAACCAGACCCCTCCACCACCGTTGTGACAAAGGCAACATCTGAGTGACATTCCATTCCATTACTCCTCGTCCCCCTGCCTCCACCATCGCTCAGCCTCAGATGAGGCAAGATCAACTGTAAATTGCCAGGCTGAGCTAATCGGGCCACGGGGAAGAAGGGGGGAATGACTGGGTAATTGAAATGAATTGAAATGAAAAGAAGAGAATGTGAGAGAGTGGGAGGACCTCGAGTTACCACGTTCAGTTTACCCATCTCAGGTTTTTTGTAGCTTAATCATGCCATGCTGTTCTCTGGAAATGTGTTTTTGTGTTAGCCCTTAGTACCAGCTCCCCGTCCCATCACTTGAATGTGTCTCAAAGGAGAGTGTCTCTTTCTCTCTCGGATTAGCTGTGAAGACCCACGGTAGATGGTTGGACTTGCTTTCCATCTGCTGCCCTTGCTTCATACGGACGAGGGGGTGGCTGGTGTGTGCCATGTGTCCTCAAGCGACCTTGACGATACTTTTCTCATAGATTCAATAAAACTCATTGGTTTTTTTTTCTCACCACGCGTTGTCCATGCTTTCTGCAGCATCTTTCACATCTAAAGTGTCTGTCACTGTTCTCAAATGAGATCTCAACTTGGAAACAATTAGTGTTGAATACACATTTGCTGTGGAAATTGTAGGATCATGACACTCTTACCTCACCTGTCATGTAAGTTAAGTGACAGCTAATGACTTCATTAATATGATAATGACTCTCAGGTTACCACAGCCATGAAACTTCATTAGTTTCCCACCCGCCCCATAATATTGCTAATTGCATGTCAATTATCTGATTTAGCCTGCTTAGACATTAATTTCTATGCAAAGTGGTTTGTCTGGCCCGGCAGAAGACCAGCCGTCTCAGTTGTACCTGCAGTAGGATTTCTTTCTTCTTTGGTTTATCAAGTGTTTCAGGTACTGCATTTTTGGACGCAAACTGAAAATTTATTTCACATGGGAGATTACTGTTCCTGCCTTTTCCTGTCTTTTTTTTTTGTGTTGCTGATTGCACCCTTCAGTACACTGAGTGTACAAAATATTACTTCCTACTGTTGAGTTGCACAATCCATGTCCATGACTGTCAAGAGGACTGAGAACCCTCTTTAACCATCTCCTCACAGTCATCGCCGTCTCCCCTTTATGACTAAAGTGGATTTAATTTGAGCTGAAATCAATAAAGAATCGCGGCTTTCACCTGGTCGGCCTATTTCACGGAAAGAGCAGGTTACCCTAATGTTTTGTCCACTCAGTGTAAATTCATTCATATTTGAGTGTTATTTCTAAAAGAGAAACCATTTAATGGATCGCATGAAAAAGACAAGGCTATTTATATTATGAACCATCTCATCTTTGTAAAAACCAAATCTTTACCCTGCTTTAGGAAGCTTCTTTTTTTTGTGTCATGAGAGTGAACACTCAGGTATCTGCTAAATAACAGTCTGACTACAACAGCACCACTGGACAGAGCACACTCATCACCACCGTCTTCCTTGTAAGGCTCTAATAAGCGCTGCTAAGGTTACCAGAGTAAACCAATCCACACACTCCAGACTGATTGAGAGAGAGAAAGAGAGGTAGAGAAGACGAGTAAACATGGCTAAAATGGGTTCTTGGTGTCTATATTTCATGTTGAAAATTGGCTCGTAAATCCAGTGGTTTGATCTATGGAACCCGTCATTGCTTGAAAAAACCTCCGTAAATGTGTAATTTCTCCCTTGACAGAACACAGTCCGAAAGGCTATCTTTCTTTTGCTTCCCTCCTCCTCCTCTCTCTCCCACCTTTTTTTGCTCTCTTTCTCGCTCGCTCTCTATCAGCCTGGTGTTGGATTAATGCTCTGCTCTCTTCCTCTCTCTCCTTTCATGCTCCTTTGATATCTTATTTCCATCACCACTCATCCATTTATCAAAACTGCTCTCTCTCTCTCTCTCTCTCTCTTTTTCTCTCTCTCTCTCTCTCTCTAACCCCATCTTAAGTTATATGACATGTATCTTGTAAGATAGGCTTCAAGAAGGTGGCGATTATTAATAAATACTGGTCTAAATTGAAAATGGGTGGGCGGGGATGCATCGTCAGCCGTGTGTGAATGATAAAGACCCCCAGCAGCCTCCATCTAGCTCCATCTGCCTTGAGCTCTATCCAGGCTACGGTGGAGGTTCGGCAGCTCATGATGTGAAAAGCATGAGGCAGAACACATGGCGGAGTGTCTTATAATCTGGTTGTGATGGCATTGAGATGGGATCTCTTTATCAAGCCCAGGCTGAGGCTTTAATCACAGCCTAAGAGGCGTGCTGGCTGTTTATCATAATTGAACTGTATCCTGGCTAATCGTGGACATGCGTCACTGTCGAGGGGTCGCTCGGCCGCACCGGCAGGCAATGCTGGTGGTAGTGATTGAACACACAGTTAAGAGACAAGATGTCTGGTGAGGGGGCATAAGGCAGGAAGAGGCAGGTAATAGCAGATGTGATAGAGCCCTGTTCAAATACATTCTGCCTCGAGGTAATCGCTGATCTGACAATGATTGGATTGTTGATGCCTCCTTTCTGCCACACAGTGCTCTATACCTATCAAGTCACATACAATCACTTATTACTTCAAGGAAAAGAGGTAGAAATGATGCAGAGTGTAACGACAGTTTCCACTATAAGCCCAGGGTTGATCACATAGTATATGGGCCGTAAGAGATCTCCACAACAGCCTCTCCCCCTCAGTCATCTCCATGTCTCTCACTTTGACTTTCACCTCTTCCACTATGTAGGTCACCTTGAGGGAGAAAACTTTTAATCATAGTTCCACATCAAATTCACCTGTGCCCTCTGGGACGCTGAGCTGCAACAAAGAGAAGGGGAGCTGAAACCTCGGGTTGGAATATCACAAGTACCCAAAGGGCTGGACAGTAGAAGTCATTTCCACTGGATTTTTTTGCCTGTGGGGGGAGGCCAGCTACAACGCAAACCCAATCACTGGCGCTGAGCAGTGCTTACAGCTAGGCATTAACCCCACTGTCCACTCTCCACATTAATACCCTGGAGAGGTAGGAGTGAGTGGAGTAGAGAGTGTGGGACTAAATCGAGACTTCCTATCCCCTGGAACTGTGTCACTCTTGGGAGCATCTTTAGTCAAGTAGTGCCAGGACACCTTGAAGAGGGAGAAGGAACAGGGTGGGGCGGTGAAGAAATAGACAAAGGCATTTGCACTTGTATAATCACGTACGTTGAGTGTGCAAAAGAATCTAGGACGACCTGCGCTTTCCTTGAATTTGACGAGGTGAATAAGATGAAAGCTATGATCTTATTGATTTCACCTATTTGGGGCAGAGACAGGTGAAGGAAAGATTTCTAGACACATGAGTTATGACACGGTTGGGGGTGCGACTCAATATTTGGAAGGTGATCCTAATATTTTGTATACTATGTGTGTGTGTATGTATGAGGCTATTGGACTCAAGGCAATCCTGTGTGTATGTGTGTGTTGTTTCTCTGTGAGTTTTATATCATTGTCTATCTTAGTGTACATAGTAGTACAGAAGAGAGGGAGAATGTGACCTGTTATGGGCAGAGTTGTGATTGCAGCCTGACTATAAACAAGGCCAGGCTGGATAGACCAGCTCCGCTCCGTCCCACCAACAGCCCTCAGGAACACACAGGCCTGATTTGATTTGTCAGTGAGAGATATAGAGGCCGCTGAACAATACCTGACAGAGAGTTAGCTAGGCAGACCGGCGGATGTCTTTCTCCGTCTCTTTACCTGCACAAGCGCAATTCTTAAGAAAAAAAAAAAAAAAAAAA